>JASDQU010710476.1:43802-55214 GCA_032191745.1 Picea mariana
TTAATTCTTTGACTCCTTCAAAGGGTCAGCTACAGATCGTTTTACTTGAGCGATTTTCAATTAAAGGTAAAGTTGAAGTCTTCAGAAGCTTGAATCCAAAGTGAATAAAACCTTTTTAGTTTTTCTTATGTGTTATATGTCATGCTTCCATTTAATATCCTATGTGCGGAAATTCATAGAAAAGAAACATAAGAACATAATACACATAATGGATATGACACTTCCCTTGATAACGAAGTTCACCCAATGTGGGCTACATCTCCAAGTCATCCTCCAAATCCTAACCGCTTTATTCTCCTCATTGTAATGATGTCTCTCATTTATAATTTGTAAGGCCAAAGTCCCTTTTCGGTGGCGGCAACAAGAGATTGGAATGTGATTAAGAATGTATACAAGCTTCACAAGTTCTCATGCTCATGAGGCATCCATGATGCTGACATGGACATCATTCCCACATACTCAATACATAAAAAGAGGAAGAATAAAAGATGATCCCCATCACCATGGATTCATAGAGTGCCTTAGATCTGTTGCTCAGATCTAAGCATATATGCATCCCATACAAAGATCTTGAAACTACGAGATTTAGAACTGCTTCATTGGACACTTATCGTGCAAGTGGCACAATTTCTCTCTCACATGTAACTGATTGTTTTTATGTGGAAGAAGAGAAGAAAAGAAAAGATGGAAGGAATAAGTTGATCTTGTTGCCTTGATGCATCCTCTCCATGTTCCTTCAGACCTGTAACACGCATGTTATGCTGCAACATTTAATGACAAAACAACATAATGAAAAGCATGCTTACATTGGCTTCTCTAGAACTTAGCTTGTTGATCTAAAGCTCTGTTGCAAAAACAAACCTCGACATTGGATTTGTGTCGCTGAATTACCTAAAAATGATTGTCAAATTGTCTCCATCGGACACAGGCAGCTTCACGTTTCCTATGGACCTTTGTCTCAATTTGTGTGTAACTTTGTGCAATTAATGCACTGGTATCTGCATTGAAAAATGTGCCACTGTACAACCTAGGTGCGCTTCTTATTTCCCCTGTACATTGGCGGACTGGTTTCTTAAGAAAATTTATGGGCAGATTTCCTAACAAGGTCATTGGTCGAGTTGGTTGGTGCACAAACGTTAATGCATCAAAGGAGGGGGAGGTCCCAGGGTCAAGCTCACGAGCCTCCCCATTTTAGTTTGCATTATAAATGTTGGCGTAAATTTTTGCGGTGCTCTAACTCTGGTGGATATGCCAAATATGGCAGGACCTCCACCAGATTTGGTGCTGGTCCGTTTTTCATATTTTTTTTGGATTTTTGGTCACGGGCCCTCCTTGGGCATTTCGAGGGTGCCACGTGGTGCCCTCTGAATCGGCCACATGGTGACCAGCTATTGGCCCCTATTGTCCAGTCACCTGCCATGTGGTCATGACATCTTTTCCTTATTGTCCTAGGCATACATTGCCATGTGGCGCTTCTAGAGGAAGCCACATGTCAGTACAGACTGCACAATCACCTGTCGCGTGTCTGTACTGATGCCACGTCATCTTGCCACGCCACTGTACAAAATGATACATCATCCTACCACGTCATCCTATCATGTCACTATATGAACTGCTACATCATTGTATGGAATGCCACGTGGCACGATCCGATTGGTCCACGGATTGGCCCGAAAACACCAAAACTAGGTGACACGTGGTAGCCTATGGTGCTGCCACATCATCATGTTGACGTCAGCATGCCATGTGTCACCTTCCTACTCCTTCCACATGATATGTAGGGATGTTGAAGTCATTGTACGGATGATGATGTCAGTAGTACAGATGCTGACTCAACCATGTTGACTGGGCTAGGTTGACCAAACTTTGTTCATGAATATCTTTCAATCCGTAACTATGTTTGACGATTCGTTTGCGTCGTTGGAAATCTTGCAACGCGCTCTTCATGATCATGCCTTTTTCTCTGAGTTTTGGGAACTTTGATTTTTTCCCTTTCTCTACCTTCTGAGGCCATTCTGAGCCTCCTGGGAAACTTTTGAAACTTTGTGATGTTCCCTAGATCCATCCGGATTAGTGATCAAAGTTATTACTTATTATTCATCAAAGTCAATATTATTGTTGTTAATTGTAAGTGATAAGATAGTCATAAAGATTATTGTTGTTAATTGTAAGTGATAAGATAGTCATAAAGATTATTGTTGTTAATTGTAATTGATAAGATAGGAATAAAGTTTGTGAAATGAAATCCTTTTTATTTTATGTTTTCAAGTTAGACATTAAAATTAAGTTGGATTCAAAGTGATGTGAAGTTACGAAAACTCATAATGTGAAAAGTGGAAGTGGAAGTCAAAGTCAAGACTAAATTGATTTATGTAATATCATGACACTAGAGCACCAATTATGTTTTCCAATTTAGTGACATATGGATCTTGTTGGATGGAGACACCATTCCACCAAGAAACACTCAATGCAAGGGATTGAATTGAATAAGTCAAATGTAGAATTTGTGTTGGGCCTTGGAGTCAAAAATTAACAAACATATTGAATTTAGCTAACTCAATATGAGAGTGCAGTTTTTTGTTCAAATTATCTATTCTACTAATTGATAGGTGGAGTATGAAAAATCCAACAAGATGTTAATAAGATCGTAAGAAGAATTCTACAGAGTTTTGATGAAGCATAACAAGAAGCAAATTTTGATAAAGATGATGTAGCAAAAGCAAGATGAAAGAAGAAAATTTGGCAAATGAATAAAGAAGACATGCACTTGGGCATTAAAAAAAGAAGCAAGAGGTGTGGGAATATTGAAAAGAAAAAATATAGGGATATTAAAGAAATTTTGAAACAACAAAGTTCCAATAGGGATGGAAAATATGGTCGAATCAGATCCACATTAAATACTAGGTGCAAGCCAAGGAAAGGGGGGATACTCAATTCAAAATCATTCTAACCCACAAACTTCGTGATAGTGTAACACCCATATTAGAGTGGCCTAAGCTACATGTGAGGGCTTGTGGGGTTCTCTTTCTGCAACTGCAACCACACCTTATCACCAACCTGAAACTTGTGTGGAACTTGATGTTGCTCGTGTCATTGCATGTACTTGGCATTGGCTTTTTGCATGATATCATGAATCTATTGTTGGATGTAGTGGATCTGTTCAACAAATTTAGTTGCTCTATCTACCTCATTCTAAGCATGGGAGGACTCTTCCTATGAAGATTAAATGGGAAGAGCTACATCAATGGGGACCAATGGGTAGAACCCCAAGCACACCTAGGAATGGTTGTGGCCAATAGAGTTTTGGAGGGCTCTATTGTAACTATGTTGAACATAGGGAAGGCTCTCATCCCATGAAAATGGATCCTTGGAGTTGTACATGTGAAATATATGAAAAAACATCCTATTAACCACTTATGTTTCTCCATCTATTTTGTGATGAAAGGCAATTGATTTGGTCAACTTGGTGTCTGTTACCCCCTCTCACCTAGGGGTAACTAGAGGATATCATTCTTCATGATCCACATTGCAAAAAGTGGTCCTAGAGATGATGACCAACATTCTCCATAGATAACATCCCCTTAGATGCCTCTCCCTCATCATTTCCCAACCCATTCACTTGATCAAAAGGCTCATCTAATGGTGGTGGTCCAATACACATGAGGTACATTATTCATTGTTTCATACAAAGTGTTACATTTAATGCATTGCAAATTTAGTTAAGGATCATGGGTTGAAGTCAAATAGTGAATCATGATGCTTGGAAGTTATGATTTTTTCCTTGTTTCACCTTGTTCATCATATGTATTCTAGTCAAGTCTTGTTACTCTTGGATAAAAAGGGGTACTAATGGGGATGCTTCATAGGGATAACACACATGTATTTTTTCATACTTAATACTTTCAATCTATATTCCTCTCTTTATCCTATCTTTTGGGAATGGTTATTATATGTATCCCAAAAAGGTTCATACTTCATTCTCCTATGATAAGAAGGGGCTTGAATTCTCGAGGTTGATGTAGCTGCTAAAAAATAATGGAAAGATCATGTTACAAATTCAAAATTCAAAAGAATAATGATGGGATACAAATGATAAATCAAAATCCAAGTTAGCTTGAGCTCTACCCCCTCACTCTGAGGTCGTCACCCCAAATCCTAATGCATTGAATGCATACTAAAGAAAATGACTTAATTGAATCCCAATGTAATAAATGCATAAACATGAAAAAGGGTCTTGCAAAGAAATTAATGAAATCAAAAGGTAATATAAGGGTGGAAATAAATAGTGTCGATGAAAGGGTAATTGAATGCACCAATAGCTCCCTCTACAAAGGTTCTCATGGAGATGAACATCACATGTGGCCTTGCATTTCGATGACACCATGACCATGAAGTAAATTTACCCCATGCCATATCATTCACTCATACTTACACTTTGATGGGTTTCTTAAGAAATACTCATCTACTTGGGTACTGGCACACCTAATAGGGTTCTATGATGGTCCTCCCATACTTAAACTTGGAAAATTGCATAAATTCATAAGCTAGTGTGAAGTTTGAAGAAGGTACCTAATGTGGATTACTTATATGGATTTTATATTAACTTGTGACTCACTTTTTATGATTATAATAACTCATGCATCCATGATGGTTGGTCTCATTTGACACTGTGATCCCTTTCTTGATGATGATGCACCATATGGCATGGTCCTTTGAAGGATGTTGTTGATGCCTCCCCTCCATTTCATTGATTTCATTACACCATCGATGATGATCATTAGGCCTTGTGATGACTTGGCACACCTCTTGGCATACCTCACCACCTTCAGGACCTCAAATGTTGCATTATTTACCAAGGATCTTGCATATAGATCTTGACATGTCACCTTGATTCCTTGATGATGTCATACACCCCTTGAGGGCATTAGGGATTGGATTGATAATGTATCCTTGATGATGATGATACACCTCTTTGAAGAGGTTATGGAGCCTTTCTCTTTGATGATGTCCTAATTTTTACCTTGGACATTGAACATGGGATGAGACGACATACTTGAGTGTGATGTGACACTTTCTTGAGCTGGCCTAGTACTTGGATGATGAATTGGCACTATGTTGATGAGGATATGTGACCTTATTGATGAGGAGGCATGAATTTTGACAATACTTTGCACCTTTTAGGGATATACATGACTTTTGGAGAATTTGTGCTCCATTTGGAGATGGCATCACCCTTCTTGGGCCTTATACACTCACGCATGTGGGGTTTTTAGAGGAGTTTTCCATGTTTTGGAATTGTATATTTATCTTAAAGGAATTTTGGGGGGTCATCCTAGACCTATCCACCTTGTATAATGGATTTGTATGTTTTAGGGGATTCTAAGAGAGATGAMGTGTTTTGTTTCCTCATATAAGTAGAGGAAGTGCTCTCTCATTTGTAAATAATAGAAACTTGTTGAGATTACTACTACTTATATCTTCTATATTTTCTCTTMTATTATGAATGAATTATGTGCCTTCTTTGAKAGATGRTATTTGGATTATTTCCAAGTTTTAATGGATTATTTTCATGGTTAGTATTTCATGGATGATCATTKATTTACCTAGTAAGTGCTCTTTCTAAATATTTGTTGATTTATTTATTGAATGTATTAAGTGTAAATGAGTTTATCAAAGTGGTGATAGTGCATGTTACCTTGTATTTCTCTTGAATAAATATTATCTTGAAACCCTAGGAAGGTTTGTAGTGGACTACCTTCCCTTGATTTCATTTGTTTAAAGCTTGTTAAAGGACATAGGGAAAATTTCTAAGGTTTGTAGTGGACTAACCTAGGTATGTTCCTTTAGGATAGATTTTTAGGGTTTGTAGTGGACTACCATGGGTTTTTATCCAATATCCATATTTAAGCTTTTAAAAAAGCATAAAATTATTTATAGGGTTTGTAGTGGACTACCCTAATTGTCATTTTATTGGTTAAATCCCTAAGGTTTGTAGTGAAATACTTTAGGGTTTTACCAAAACATTTTACCTTTGTCTCCCAAGAAAGTTCATAATTTKACCCCATATGCACAAGAGGAATAAACGGAAAGTGTAGTCTTTCTCCCTTGTAGTAGATTTCAAACCCTAAAACTCACCTTTTCCTTGTTCCTCTAGAGTTAGATTAGGGTTTGTGGCAATCAATCTTAATTTTCATCCATCCTTGAGCTTGACATCTAGGGTTTGATTGGCATATTTCACCTTAAAGTGCATCTTATCATCATTTATTGCATTGTTGATTTATTTTTGGAACCCTAGGGCTTGACATCTTGCATCGTTAGAGATATTATAAGTCATTTACATTTCAGCAAGTGATTGTTTATTAAACCTTAGTTTAGCTTATGATTTACATCCCTAGTTTATTGCATGCTTACTTATTTTAAGGGATGTTTTATTTATGTTGTTATAACTTGAAATATTGTTGTAAGTTGTTATATTTCATACAAGTTTTGTAACAGCTATAGATTCCCTTTGGTTTGTAGTGTTTAGGGTATCTCTTTGACCTATTTTTACTTGCAAATCATCATTAATTGTCTTGGATACTTCATATATACAAATCTGAAAATTGCTTTATCATACCACCTTATACTTACCTTGAATACCTTGATCTAGTTGTGGTGTATTTGAGTAACCAATATAGGAGGTTATAGACTTGATCCCATCTTGATATAGAATTCATTGAAGTTTCTAGGGAATCCTCCCTTGTGTTGGATCTCATCCTTCACTAAAACGAGGGAATTTATTGCTAATGTGATGGTGGTAACACTTCCATGTTACACTTGTCTTAGCCCTTGTGAAAGGCTTTGCACAAAGGTATTAGATATTGTGGTAATAGTGTCCATCGGAAACCATAAGCTATACCAAAAGGTATTGAGGAACATATTATCCCTATCTAGAATAATGGTCTATGGTAGCCCAAAATAAAACCAAATATGCTCAAAGAAGAGATTAGCAGTGGCTTCTGCTTTGATACTATTATTACATGGTGCCAAAATGGCCATCTTAGAGAACCGATAGAAAACCACAAAGACATAACCATTACCATGCTTGGTGGAGGGAAAACTTGACTTGTAATCCATGGAGACTAACTCCTAGGGATTGTTTGAGGTAGGTAGAGGAGTGTACAACCCCTACTTCCTAACAAAAATTTTATGAATGGCACAAGAAGTGCATGATCTGATATACATGTTGACATCATGTCGTGTTTTTTTTCCAGTAGAAATACTTCAAAAGTATTGCTATTGTATTCTCTACATTGAAGTTCCCTACCAACCGACTTTAATGTGCCTCCAAAATTATCTTTGCACACTCACTTGAAGGAACACAAAGATGGCCCAGATAGAAAAAAAGTGCATCCTAGAGGTGAATTTTAGAACTTGTTTACTTGTTCCCAATGTATGATATGTAGCAGTGAAGCCAAGGTCGTTGTTGCACAATTTGGTCCATCGGGAGATCTCCTACCTAGAGGAGTTAATAATTGTGGTTAGTTCCACAACTAGGGACTAGCTAAGGTAGTCTACAACAAGGTTTGTGCTTCCCTTCTTGTACTTAAATTCAAGTGGAAGTTTTGCAAGTAGATTGACCACTTTTTATGGTAGACATTTTGTAATTTTTCTTATGTTTACATGAATTGTAGAGGCTTATGATAAGTGTGGATGGTAGTTTCCATTCCCATAATATAATGCTTCCACTATCAACATGCCTTTATAATGGAGTACTTATCCTTTTCATAGGTGGGATACTTTCAAAAAATATCAGACTGAATCAATGCGATAGGCCAACGGATGTCCATGTTGAGTGAGGACTACACCCATAGCATAGTCGAAGGCATTTGTCTCAATATTGAATGGTTTTTTAGAGTCTGATAGAGTGGAGACTAGTGCCAAACAGAGGCAAAGTTTCATATCCTCAAATTCTTTCTATTGTGACCTTGACTATAAAAAATTGGCTTTAGCTCTGCCCTCGGTCACTTGTCTTAAGGGCCAATAAATATTAGATAACCCCAACATGAACCTACAGTAGAAGTTGGAAAGGCCCAAGAAGTTTCATATCTCTATTAGAGACGTCAAGTCTGGCCAATTGCAAATGACTTGGATCTTGCCTGGGTCCACATGCACCGCATGTTCATCCATGATGTATCCTAGATAATGAAATCTCTACATGCCAAATGATCATCTCTCCATATTGGCATATAACTTGTGTTTCCACAAAGTGTTTAGGATCTCTTAAATGTGCTACAAATGTTTTTCTCAAGTTTTGATAAGTATAAGGATGGCATCCAAATATACGACCAAAAAAGAGTGTGTGAATGGACGCAATATGCCATCCATCATCCTCATGAATGTTTTGAGAGCAGTATTCAAGCCAAAAGGAATTACCAACCACTCAAAAAGGCCTTCTTTATACTTGAAGTTAGTCTTTCATACATCATTGTTTTTCAATTGGGACCTAGAAATATCATGACTTTATATCAATCTTACTAAATAACTTGGAACCCTTAAGTTGATCAAGAATATTTTCAATTCAGGGAATGAGATATCAGTTCTTAATATTATTTTTTAGGGCTCTATAATCAATACAAAGTCTTCATGTCCCTTCCTTCTTCTTCTCCCATACAATTGGGCTCCCATAAGGTAAGGATATTGGTCAAAAGTGGCCCTTATAGATGAGCTCATGGATTTGACGTTTAATTTCCTCATTCTCCAGAAGATATTGCATTTGTATATTGGACCATTAGGTAAAGGAGAACCAGGTATCGAGTCAATTTAATGTTTGACCTAGAAGTGTAAAGGAACCCCTGCAAGTGACGCAAAGATATGATGATATTCTTCTACAATATTTTCCACCTTCTTTTGTTGTGTAGAGAGGCCCCATTTTGAGACGATGATGGTCACAGTGACCTTCTTCTCACCTTCCAATTGAACCATGAAGAGGACAAATTTTTTGGTCTAAGAAATTACCTTTTGATGTTGCTTCCCCGAGATCAAGGAGATTGCAGTAGTCGGGACTACCTCTGGTACCCTATAGAGTTGGCCTCCCAAAGTAACAATGAAACTATGAGGCCTAGAATCAAACAGCATGACGATTCCACATATATGGTTGTCCTAAACCAACATCACAAACTTCAAGTATGGAAACTTCACAGAGTACCTCATCTTTGAAGGGTTTTATGTTGTAGGATAGGCAACATCGTTGGCTGATGTGGAGGTCTCATACTTGGCTCAACCAACTGATGGTGTATGGTTGGGGATGTGATGTTTTCAACAAATTCAATATATTGATGACCCAATTCTAGATCATGTTATTTTGGCTACCGTTATCAATAATGAAATGTAGTGGAGCCCTCTTCACCCACATCTATGAATGGAAGAGGCACTCCCCCTCTTCGGTCTCCTCTTACTCTTTTGGTTAGATATTTATAGTTGCAATGGTAGAATTAGGATCTACATCAATGGTCCACTTTCCCTTATCCTTATCTAAATCATATTATGATCCAAAGTCGTATTCGTCTTTTTTCATCTCGACCAACAATGATTATTTCAAGCAACATTCATCAGTGTTGTGCCAAGGGATTTTATGGATATCACACCACTTTATAATGTCCTTCTTCGACTTCCCAATACCATTCCATGTGGCTTAGATTGGTTTTATTGAGTTTGGATCCTCTTCATGTGTCCTTTGTTTTGTTATTTAAGGCCACCTTTACCATGTTTTTGTTGTGACATACTTGCAAACCCAAACTCTCACGTATTCATCTACTTAAAATTCTTCTCGATTTTAATATCATATCAATAAGCGACTCCCAACAAGGAGATATCCAAGAAATCCATCTATGTTTGTATGTACCTATGTAGGCCACTATGGTACTTCAAAACCAAGTGTCGCTCAAAGTCCATGATACCCAAATTTGAATGCAAGGTATAGAATATATTGGTGTACTCCAACACCATCTAGTCTCTCTCCTAACGGAGAGTTACCCATATAGTGTGTTGGTCATCATAGTTTCCAACATGGTATAATTACTCCTTCGTGGCATCAAAAAAGGTTTCCCAAGTGGGTTTTGTCCTAAATGTTGTAGAATCATGTATGTTTTTTCTCTCCCAATAAATTTTCCACCAATATTTGACATGGAGAAAGGATTTAAGGAGCACAAAAGTGATATTTTCGATGTCAAAAAAATGTTGAACAAAGTAATAACTCTAACAAATTTAACCATTTGTCCAAAGCGTATTCACCTATATAGCCTTCAAATAAAGAAATATCAAATCTAACTTGTACCTTGAAGGGTGTCGTGCCTCCAAAATGGTTGTGCCTCAGTCGTCGTTGGAAGTCATCAAAGGATTTGGGTGAAATTTTCCATCGTCTCATTCCTTTATCACGCGAGGGATTCCTTCAGCGACAACTTGAAAGGATCTCCTGCTCCATCATCACTCTTTTCTTCTTCCATGGGAGGCCACTTGTGCTAATGAGAGGGATCTTCCCCAAGTGAAATTATCTCGAGACCCAACTTTCTATACCCTGACCTCGTTGGGGACATGCACTAAAAAACAAAAAAGAGTAGATTTCTTTGATACCATTGATCTGGATTGTATAGAGATCAAAATGAAATGCATGAATATGAATGGAAACACACACACAAAAATATTTCAAAGAGCAGAGTAGTATAGTAAAACCCAAATTCTATTAATGAATGAAATATTAAAAGACCGTAAAATGCAAAGCAATACAAACTAGCTAGAATAAGTCCAAGCATTTTTCTATCATAGCCCTTCACAATTTATTAGAGCATATTCCTTAATAAGTCTCACAACTTGTTCATTCGCAATGACCTCCTTAATTTTTACAGGTGATATCTTATATGTTCTCTTACAAATAAATGTAGATCATTTCTCAACAACCTCTCTAACTCTGTGTACTTTCTCACAAATACCACTAAGATTTTACAAGTAGTTAACCTTTACCCATTCTTAGCCCACCCCACCATCCTTTACATACTTCTTCAATCCCACGACTCTATTAGTATAATATACATTGATATCAACCATTTTTATAACTCACATGAAGTATTTCTCACTCACCTCCTTAAATGTTACTACAAGATTCTCCATTGGCCTATAGATGAATGGTAAGTAAGGATGTTTACTGTGAGTAAATTGTGCCTCCAATTTTATAGACATTTTATTTTTCATTATTTAAAATGGTGGAGCAATAAATAAATGTCATTAAAATTTTGAATTTCTTACTAATTCAACTAATAGTTTACTATTTATTAGTGGAAATAATTTATGATTCCTACTACGAATCCATTACCATTATAACTTAAAAGGTAATCAATCCATTTTAACTTGAAATTAATCATTCCATTTTAACTTGAA
>JASDQU010710481.1:15068-27775 GCA_032191745.1 Picea mariana
GGTGGACTAGGTCCACTATATTAATAAAGGCCCACTATGGTAGTTGGATGCAATAAATGTGAGAAGGCTCTCTAGAAGGTTCCTAGGAGATAGAGAGAGCTATATAAAGAAGTATAAGCAATGTAATGAAACATATTGAATAATATTGTGAATGTATCAAGCATTGCTTAAGGAGTGTTATCCTTCCTTAAGGATTAATATATGGTGTTACCCTACCTCAAGGGTTTTCTATATTCTTGTGTTCATATTATGTTGAATGGTTTATGATTTATTCTTGTTCTTATTGTATTATATTTTTAGATCTGGTATAGGTTATTTACAATTGGTATCATAGCACTTTCCTTGGTAGACATTGTGGGCAAATATTTTTTATTTTTGCAGATTTTTTTTTTCAGAGAAGAAAAAAGAGGGCCGCGACATTCCAAACAATTTTGGTATATTTCTGTGCATAATTTACAGAAACAGGTTGTCTATATGAGTTCCTCTCAGAAAAAAACTGAATTAAAAAAAAAAAATCGTCCGAAACGGAGTCCGGGAAGTCAAGATATTGAAGTTTTAAAATCTGCAATTTTCAGGGTTTTTTCTGCAGATGACGCCGCGATTGTTTTTTTATTTCTGTAGCAGCTAGAGGCCGAATTTGCCGAAAAAAATTACTGATATGAGTTCCTCTCACAATTTGACCCAATTAAAAAAAAAAAACTCAGCCGAAATGAAGTTCGGGAAGTGAAGTTATGAACATTTTAAATTATGCAGTTTTTCAGGGTTTTTTCAGAAAAAAAACCGCGATTTTCTGCAGTAAGTTATTTTTAACTTTAGTTTTTGTTGAAGATTTATTCCAAGCATGCTATTTTTTAATAGAAGAGATTATGGCCCTAGTATTGAAGAATTTATACAATCTCACAAGTCATTATGGAAAGGGAAGTGGACATCTTTTGTAGACTGGGGTTTCCAAGGTGATGCTCTCATATGGTGGAAATCATTTGACCATTATGAGTGGATGTCATTTTCTGAGGAAGTAGTTGAAAAAATACTTTTAGACAAGTGGTCTCATACAAAGAGTAAGGATAAAGACATCACCAAGAGTTTATTTTCATGTGGAAAATTTATATTACAGGTTCATGGTTGTATTCGCAAGGAGAAGGTTATTGTTTCTATTAACCCTAGTTGCATGCATAATTTTATCAATATTCAGTTGGTTAATAGATTGCAAATTCTTGCAAAGAATATACAAAGCACACGGGTTTAGGGTGAAAATGTTAAAATTTTTAAATATTTGAAGCTCAATATGGATAAATATGTGTTACATTCAGATTTTTATGCTATGGATATGGATGAAGTGGATATTGTTTTGGGATATCGTTGGATAGAATCACTGGGTACCATTAATATTAATGTGCAAAAGAATTTTTTGAATTTGTGGTACAAGAAAAATAAAATTACATTGCAGGATGTGTCTCTTAGTAAGAAAGAGGGACCCATGGAAGCTAGCAAAGACGTTATCGTCGAGTCTGAAGTTGAATCAGAGGTAGAGTCTACATAAGGAAATGAAGAAAAACTGTAGGAAGGACACAGTCAGGAAGCTAAGGAGGTCATTGAATCAAAGTCACATAGTGTTGCATATTTGAAGAAAAAAGAACAGATTCCTACAGTTGTTGTATATCTCCATCCACATCATATAGAGAAACAACAGTCATCAAGGCAAGGGTGTGTGCATCAACACATTTATGCACCAGCAGGGAACCAAAAAGGAAACCGATCAAGAGGTGCATGGAGTCCTACTAACACTATGGGAAGAAATCAAGATACAGAAACAATCCGATGGAAACCCTGACATGAATGGATGGTCGTACTTGGTACCAGTTGGCTACATTACTTAGCTGGTCATATTGTAGGGTTTATTCTCATGTTTCAGGGATGAAACATGTGAAGGGGGATGGAATGTAGTATACTTAAGGAGGTAATATGGGGTACCTAGGGAGGTACCCAATGGAAATGTAGTTATGTCTTATTAGTGGAAGTCATTTAATATATGAGAATGTGGTCATTCAATGCAAGTTGGACTAGGTCCACTATATTAATAAAGGACCACTATGGTAGTTGGATGTAATCAATGTGAGAAGGCTCTCTATAAGATTCTTAGGATATAGAGAGAGCTATATAAATAAGTATAAGAAATGTAATGAAACATAGTGAAGAATATTGTGAATGTATCAAGCATTGCTTGAGGAGTGTTATCCTTCCTTAAGGATTAATATATGGTGTTACCCTACCTCAAGGGTTTTCTATATTCTTGTGTTCATGTTATGGTGAATGGTTTATGGTTTAGTCTTGTTCTTATTGGAGTATATTTGCAGATCTGGTATAGGTTCTTTACACAACTTGTCATCTCCTTCAATGCCATCGATGTTTTTCTATTCTTCTGCTAATTTATATGTACTTGTTGTGATTCAACCATGTACTGATCTTTTGCCAAGGCCCCTAACAATGAACTATTTTCCTCTATAATCCTACAATGGTTATCAATTATGATTCCATTGCCACAAACAACAAACTCATGAATCATGTTGTATCCTACCATTGTGTAGGCATCCATTTATTCTAGGGAAGCAATAATGGAATCAACAAATGCAATCTCAATGTTTCCTTCACCGTCCATTGTAGGACTCAAGACTTGGAAGATCACATGACTTTAGCCACATTTTCCAATCATCCACCCTATCTCTTCTTGTACACTCTTTTATCACAATAGATTTGTTAGCATCTCCAATGTTTCCCTATCCAAATTAATTGTCAAAGTATTAATTCTAGCAGTCAAGATATCCAAAAGATGGAAATTTATGTCATCTCCCTTGCTTAATTATATGTCTATGTCATTGGCCCTCTAAGAGATGTCAAGCATAATGTATACAAAATAATTCTCATTTTCCCCACTCATTTTACTTCCTCCTTTCAATTTGTTCATTTATAATCTCCTCCCACAATGCATCAAATTATTTGTGTACTTTCTTGATGTGTCCTCCAATGTCCTACAAATCCAACTACCCTATAGAAGGAATGGAATATTTGATATCAAAAGCATTGGATATAACACACAAACGATGCATATGTTTCCCCAATCCTTTAATGCCCACCAACTTACCCAACGAGGAATAGAGAAGACAACAAAGGAAAGTAGCATGAGGAGTTGGGCTCGGTGGTTGCATCAATAATTACCTATATTCATTCACGTGTTGATCCATCAACCCCAGATCTTTGTTTCCATTTATGACCCAAACCAATCCAAACCAATATATATGTCTCTAATATTAATTGAGCTTGTGTTGTCATAGGTGAGTTTTTTTGTTATTGGAGACTCATACCTCAGAGCTACATGGGAAATGTTGTCCATATCGACAACATATCATATGTTTAATAATTTTTGTAATTGAATGAAAAAGAGACCTTCATATGTTTTAGCAGGGTTAAACAACGATTTGAAAAATAAAAAGAAGAAGATTGGTAACTTATCCCATGGGGGTTTGACCTTGTTGACCAATATATTATCATGTTCATTCGTAAAGGGGGTTTTAAAATTGTGAAAAATAGAGTCAATATATTCTAGGTATTGGGGGGGTTATGCGATATACAAGAGGTTTTATAGGTATTGGGGGGTATAAAAAGAGTTATCTGGTAAAAATAGGGGATATCTAGTAAAAATATGTTTTTTTATTGGAAATATGTAATGGGAGGGAGGTTCATCGAAAATATTTTGGGAGGTATTTATGAATATCTACTAAAATTAGAGGTATTCTTTAATATTCCATGAGCACACGTGCTATGTCACAGATTCACTAAGTTGAGACCACATGAATTAACCTAACTAAACTTGTCATTTTGAGACACCTAGAACTAACACCCTAGGTAATATCTAGTCACATGGCAGAGGAAGGTAGTGAGAGTTGGAGTTGTCAACAAATCTTAAAAGTCTAGACACATTTTACAATCTGTAAACATCACATGGAGTAATAAAGGAAAGAATGACCAATATACATTTCTTTGGAAACATTGATAGATTATCTTTGTGCTCAAGATGTTTTCATAGTGGTGAAGCTCATCTGTTAAAATAATCCATGCTCATAGGATTATTGCATGGTGGGAAACAGTGTGTTCCCCATGGCATATACCACCAGTGACAACCCCAATCCCTCGAGCCCATTCCCTTTTTTGAGTGAGTGACATTCACTAAGTGACATGTTTCATAGCTTTCTCGCACTACAAAATGTCTTCTCTGGCATATACTTGTCACCTTTTGCACTGCAACATTAACACATTGTACAAACATGTGTCAAAACACTTAGACTATACAAGGAGGTGGGTGGGATTGAATATTAAAATTTATAAAATTTTGGAGAAGTATAGAAAATGCATTCACTTTATCAATAACCTCAGGAAACAAAATCAACAACATGTCAACAACAATGGTGGATGAAGATCAAAAGGATTAAATATTTGTGGAGGGTTTTTCATGTAAAAACACAAGACACTATGTTTGTGTCAACTTCAAAGTCTCAAATACTCAATTCCTACAAGGACGTTGATCCAAGGATCACAAGATGAAGACGACAAATATGCTATTGTAACTGAAATTAGTAGTACCCACATAGTTGTATGGGCCTAGAAAGGCCACCATTGTGTCCATATTGTTCAAGATGGGGATTGAACTTGAGACTTATTTTATAACAACAGAAAGGCTAAACCAACTCCCCCAACAAGAAATCACATTCCTAAATTGTTCCAAAAAATTATTAACTTTGTCAAAGGTCATAATTATGGGAGAACTCCTAAGGAAACTAATTCTTTGGTTGATATGGGTAAAAGCAAGAGAAAAAACTCAAGTAAGCATTTATGATTTGTTATCTAAACTTGATATTCTCTGTTGGACCACTTGTGTGCTGCTTTCTTTGATCCATAGATGAAAATGAAGAATTAGCAGCAACTAATCAAACCAATGTAAGCATGTTCAATAGTTCCATGAAAAAATAATATAGAACTAACTTGTCAAGATCAAATAACAATATTTTTGAAGACCTCTATCTATTTGGAAATCAACAATATTCCATTGGCCATTAATTCCTAGATAGAAGTATGATCTAAAAATCAACATTATTACAATCCAATAGAATAGGGGTAGGCTTATCTAGGATTTGACATTTCATATGTTGTTTTCTTTAAAACTAAAACTTCAAAAAATGTTTTAAGTCTCACTTCTTTTCCTTGCACATAACATTGATTAAACATACAATTTGTTTATAGTGAGAAGAATTAGGGACACAATTTATATTTATACAACATAAGATAATTATAATATGGTTAACAATGAGGACATTAGGCTATTGGAGTGTGTTGGAAACCTAATCTTCTTAGGGTTACAATATTCCTTACTTGATGGAATGTGAAAGGTCAAGTGATAGTGTAACGATAACTAGGAGTCCTATTTTCATGTTTCTAGCAATGGTATCAAAGCACCTTGGTACTGAAGGTCTAATTCATTATGGTAGTTGTCCATAACATCTAAGTGTGTTCATAGATACCTCATTCTCTTGCAAAAAATGCCTCTGTCTTCCTGTCAGTTTGAGCCCCTCTATCTGCAAGTCTTTCCATGTGTCTTCTTGGGTGATTCCTCTCCCCTTTCATGTAGAAATAACCCTTCTACCTTCTCTGGTATATTCTTTGTGCAAAACGATTCTCGGGTATATTTGCAGGTGGATTTGCATCCTCCTCGATCCACGTGAAATTTCTCTTAGAGTGTTAGGTTTTATGATTAGGGTTTTCATGCTATAACATTCTCTCATTTATATCTCCTTTTGAAATTTTGGTTATCGATGGAAAAAATATGATTGCTAAGATTCTTTTGATGTGCATGGAGAGAGTCCCTTTGATTCTGCAGAAAATTACCCAGAGTAACTCCGAGATAGTTCTCCACATGATTAGGGATTTTTTTTCACTCAACCTAAGTCAAACAACTCGCCAGAGGTTTATGCAGAGACTAAAAATGTGAGTAAACCTGATACTGCACACTGTCAAGAAGGATTTCTAACCTTTAACCTTCAACATTGAATCCTTCTAAAAACCCTAACAAAGATCCATTTTGCTCGTTCTAACACTGAGAACGCTTCCCCTTCATTTTAGTTGTTGGAAACTATGTCAATGTGAACTACATCGATACATGTTCATACTATGGAAAACAACCATGAAATATAACCCCTATGATGTGCATAAAGTCGTAGAAAGTCGTAGATTCACCCCCTTTCTTTACATTTACCTAGCATGGAGACATGTTAAGACATAAAATGTTAAGAGTCCCCATTGTGTAAGATCAGGTTGTTGGTTCGATTTTGATGGACCATTGCCTTTTGATAAGTCTAGTGTGGTGAGAATGGAAGCAACAATTTAATACATGTTGTGGATATAAAGGATGTTGCATAACTAGAGGCATATATACACATGATATATGAAAGTTTATGCAACATCGATGGCATACATAACCCTAATTCCTGTATTCTAGGGTTTGGATGAGAACAAGGTAGCCGCCAACCATAACTGTGCCACAATTAACCTCAACGAAAGGATTCTTGGTTGGGCAGAGTGCTACATCTATTGGGAGGTGATACTCAACCATGTCTTTTCTTCCCCGCAACAAATCTAGTATCATACATTGACATGCATGGTGTAACATCGCCACCTCGTCCATTAATATACAGAGTAATATCCTTTGATGAATCAAATCTATCAAGGAGATCTATAAGGTACTCTTGGAATCCCATTACATGAGACCAACGAGCTCCTTTTGTGCCAAGCCTAGATATGAGACTCTGCTAAACTTTCTCATGAAGAGAAATTGACAAATCAGATATTTCATTATGGAAAATACCTTGAAGAAACCGAGGATGTAGCCCAACATAAGTGTTTATCAAACTCTTGATGGGAGTAGTTATTGAAACATGCCTATCTTGAGCTCTCAATATTGGTAAAGAAGGTTTACTACTGAGTTGGAGGATGAAGCCAACAAGGATAATACCCTAACAATATGAGGAAAACAAAATTGCACGCAAAGTATGGATAACGCCCATTGAGAAGATTTCATACCGTTGGCAGTCCCACATTCATTGGCATTCACTTGGTAGGATTGTGTTTTGGTGGCTTGGAGACTATGGTGACAACTATGGGATTTTTGTGTTCAGTATCGATACCTTGATGATCTATATGAATCTATATGAACAGTTACCTTGGAGATCATCAAGGTAACTAATTCCAAGTTACCTTGATGATCTATATGAACAATCAATACATAAGAAACTTAACAAGACAACTTCATATTCAAGTACATATGCATATCAACTTTCTCTTTCCAAGCCAATCATCATACCTTGGAAAGAAATCAGGAACAACAAGCACAAAACCAATATCAGATATGAAAAGGAAGTGACCTTTCATAATCCTAATTATACCAAACCGATCTAGTTTTAGAGTGCTGGATTACTTCAAGAAAGTTCACATTCACCTACTCCAATTCAAGAGTAGATTCATAAATGCCAATATTATCAGTGAGTTGGCCACATGGAATATTGGTGTTTTGATCGTCATCCTTTTAAGCATTGTGGACAACACAATCATCATTCAAACAGATGTTCCAAATACCAGAAATCTACAAGAAGAAGTCTAAAAAGAGGACTTATTATTTATCTTCCATGGATGGGAGGAAGATGCCATTACTAGTTAATGGGTCTATCCTTTGACCCTACATCAAAAAAACCTAACTTCTTCAGGTCATAGGCCCTAGGTAAGTAGGTAGGTCATTTTCTCTCTTGCATATGCATTTATATGTTCATGGTAGTTTAGTTTCATTTACTTAGATTTGCATACCACATCTCATTTACATATTTCTTTATCACATTGTTGCATAGTTCTCATGATACATTTGCTTGAAATCATATCACATGCTAGTTAGAAAGTTTTGAAAAAATGCAAAATTTTATTTTTTAAGTAGTTGAAATTTAAAAAAAATTGATTTCTTATATGAATAAAGGGGTGAGTGCACCACCTTTCATATCCCAACATGTCTTGTTTAAGTGTGTGTAGGCACATGTTTTACTAGGATATGTTGAGGTTCTCATGCACTCTACGATGAGCACATGTCCCCAAGTAGGAGCCAAGTGTTCCCCCCGAGCCTAGGGGTAACTAAGGAGATGATGTCTCGAGGCCCTCAAGTTTAGACATGGAGTGTCGAGAGATACATGAGTATACAGATCCCCTTCTCTTACCACATATCACCATTTGATCGACGATAGAAGTGTCCACCACACCAACTTGGCCCAGAGTGGACAAAAATTCTTTCTTCATGAAGTAACATGTATGGTCTCATGGTAAGTGTCATTTTAATAATTGAAGCATTTCAGCATGTTGCAAAGAATCCTTGCTTGATTACGAAAATATTTGCTTGGAAATTATACCTTTTTCCTCATTTCACCTTGATGGTTGAGATGGTTTCCTAGTAAGTGGGTCTCCCTTGGGAAAAGGGTTGCTTCCAGGGGGTCTCTTTGAAAGGTCATCGTACCATTCCCGCACATACTTACCGCTTTCCACACTTCCTCCCCTCAGTTTCCTCATATTTTGGGTTTTTTGGATTATTGACCCGAAGAAGGGATTGTACCTCATTTCGTGGGAAGAAGAGGCTAAATTCCTAGAGGTGTTGTAGTTGGAAAAAGTTAAAATCCATAGATCATCCTCTAGATGCTTTTCCTAAGGTCCCGAGAGCAATGAAACACCTCTCCATTAAAATCAAAGACCTGTAAAATAAAACAATAATTAATAAATGTCCCTCTTGTTGCAGGAATTCATTTGCGGTGTCTTTTACTTTCCTTGCACATGACACTCAATGTGTTCCTAGATTCAAGTGGCATTGCAGTGATCCTGCCTTTCCATTGCACATAGCACTCAATGTTTTGGACCATAATAAATTAATGGAAATAAAGGGCTGGAAAAATGTTGCATTGCAAATGAGGATGCAACACACCCTCCACAAACGAACCCATAAATGAGACAATATGAACCACTGATATGTCAAGAACCCCATGCCCAAAAGTCTTAACCCCATCCACCTCATAATCATTACATGACTTAGAGAGGGCCTTCTTTGAAATCTTTCCTTGACTTAGGGATTCATCTACCCAATAGGGCACCATGAAAACCCTCCCATACTTAAATTTGGAAAGTTGTATAAGGTCTTTGAGCATTTGTTTAGTTTGAAAAGGGGGGATTTAATGCACATGTTTGGGTGGTTCTTTTATTAAATGTGGATTACTTGGAATGATACATGTGACTTGTGGACCCTTGGAGGGTGTACTTGTTTATATTTGTAGGTTCTTTCCAGGTGTAAGCTATTCCATGGAGGATTGTTCCTTTTTGACCTTTATGAGGGGTTGAAAACTCCAAGTATGGACGCCATGCGCCATAGGATGGGTAGAGGACCCCATAACCATTGCATATATGAGATGATGGATGTCACCTTTGGATAACCTTGGAAAACATTAGAGGATGGCAGTGTATCCCTTGAAACTTGGATGTTGGCCTTTATAGGCCCAATATGTCACCTTCCAAGGCTTGATTTCATGTGAAGGCTAGGGTTTTGATGGGATTCATGGTCCGATAAAAAAGATGATGTGGTTTTAAGAGGTTATATGCATGACATGACATTATAGATCATGATAGATGAACACATGGCCTTTGGAGGCCCAATGATTTGCATCTAGAGGCTCAAAGTCTCACTTTTGAGTCCTAGCGTCACCCTTTACGGCATGACATCAATGATTTATTTTCTATGTTTTCATATTTTGTAAGTTGTAAAGGAAAATAGAGGAGGCCACCCTCCTTTTGACTTGTTTTTGACTTTTTATGTGGACAAATTAGGGTTAGATGACCATGTATAAATAAAGGTAATCTCACTCTTATTTTATCATCACTTGAGAATTACATAAGACTCTTGGCTAAAAATTTTTCCTTACTTGGGAAATTCATTATATCTCTTATTTGTTGCATTTTGGATGGAATACTTGTCTATTGGTGAAAAAAGGCTAGTGCTACCTCTTGGATGATTTTTCTTGGCAATGTTGGTGGAATATCTTGTAAGGATTTTTCATGTTATCTCTTGGATTAGGTAAGGAATTTATGAAATTGTATGTGTTTCTTCTTACTTTAAAGTTTATTTTTTCAAACTTTTGGAGGAGTATAAAGACATACACCCTCCATCAAGGACCTCTCTTTTATTTTCATTGAAAAGGATATTTAAAAGGTTGCTACTAGGAGTAAAAAGGCTTACACCCTTGTAGATTTACCTTGCTAAGGATTTCTTACTCTAGGGAGTAAAAAGGATTACACCCCTAGAGGAGTAACAAACCCTATCTTATAAAAAAGAGACTCTGTTAACCCAATAGATAAGGCACTAATCTATTTGCATTGGAGATTGAATATTCATGCATTGGTAAACACAATTTCAAGGAGACTGGATTGTTTAAGTTTGGATATAATTTCCATATGTTATAAGCCTTCTTGTGTGATTTACAAAGTGATTGAGCTGCTTGAATAAACATTAATCTAAAACCAATAGGGTTGCAACAAACTCATATTTCTCTTACTCTTTACTCATTTTTCTATCGCTGAAATTTACTTGTAAGCCTTGGTAATTGTTCTATTGGTTATAAGTTATTTTTTTGGGTGGTTTACTTGTTTTATTTAATGGATAGAATTTTTTGTTGTATAATAAGTTTTATAAAACCATAGAGTGGTTAAAAATACTTTATGATAACTCTCATTTACATCCCTCTCTTACTGTCAAATTCTTGGTTCAAATATTGGAGGATTGTTTACTCATTTTTAGTCTAATTTTCCAACATCACATACTTGATTTTGATAGTTTAATTTGTAGTTTTTATAACTTTATTATTGATGATATATATTTCCATACTACTGAAATTTTGGGATAGTAAGGTTTCTCGTTGATTCCCCACTAGTTTTGAGGCTTGTATCTTCAAATATTGTCTTGTTCGGGCAAGTCTAACATTGTTTCGCAGGTATGCAACACTTGACAACCATTTACCATATCACAAGACTTTTTTCCTAGCCTCTTTCTCATATTTAAAGTTTAACCATAGGGGTACCCTTCAATATCTTCCCTTCTCCCATTGCGATCCCCCTAGGGTCACCTGGGAAGCCTCCCTTGTGTTGGATTCATCCTTCACTAAAATGAGGGGGACATCTATTGAGGTGAAGATTATAGTTGTTTCCAGTTTTGTCACACATCCATGGGTTTTGTTGGGATTTTACCAAATTATAGATGTGCGATAATGTTTTTGGTGTCGTTGTCGGGGAGGATTTTGAATCCTTTCTGATCCCATAATGACACTTGGAAATTATATCCCAGAGTATTTATCCATAACTTTCCTGGTGACCTCATTTGAGGAAAGTTCTCTTTTCACTTTTGATGAACTTGTATTGAAGTTCATCCGGCAACTCCACATCTTGAGAACCCATCTTCCCAAAATAAACTCCCCCTAGGAAGGTTTAAGTCTTCCAAGGTCTACAAAAGAAGACTTCCTCATAATTCTCCCGTTGTCAAAACCTTGTTCCAAGGTAATCTTCCCCTCACTCTAATGGTTCATTCTTGGGTTGGCATCCTTTAAAATCCATTAAATATGGCCACCATCCCCGGGGTTTCCAATACCATGCCCAAAGAGTCTCTCAAATGGTTTCCAAATTTCACAAGGAACAAGGTTGTTACACCAGAAGAGAATCTTGACTCCATTGGTGTGGCCATGGAAGATAATGGATAGAACATGAAGATGTTGTGATGAAGCTACTAGCTATGTATCTTGATGAAGATGCCAACAAGTGGTATAAAGGATTTCCCTATGATCACTTGGCATCCTAAGAAGATTTCACTAAGTTGTTCAAAGGAAGATGGAAAACATAATGCTATTGACACAATTCAACCAAATTAAAAAGAAAAAAGAGCACAAAATAGTGAAGGAATTTGATGTTAGATTTGAAAACTTGCATAGTCAAATCCCAAAGGACTTCTGCCTACAAGAAGCAATTGTTTGTCTTCTCTAGTTGAATTCCTTTAAAGGTGAATTTGGTTTTATCCTGTAGTAAAATATTCTTGACATTTTGGTGAAGGCCAAAGAGTATAGTGCACACATTGAAGATCATCTTATCAGTTCAAAGATTGAGCCTTTTCAGTTCCCTCGTGCTATATCAGAAGAAAAGACAAAGAATTCAACTAACAATGTACAAGATCTAGACACACTCTTGGCTTATAAGTTTGATCAAATGAATGCTCATTTTATCTAGAGTCAAACTCAGATAATCAACAAGTTGAAAAACTTGGAGAGGCATCATGCTTCCTGTTGAGTCTCATGATTGTCGCATTTTCATCCTCTTTTCCTTTCAGCATTCATCACATTTATCCATATTCTACCATTCCATAAACCATTCATTAATACCATTTTCATAATTAAATATGGGTTTAACCTTATTATTTTCCAAATCATTTATTTTAGTATTAAAAGGGAATTTGTGATTAAATATTAGAAAATTGACATGTTTTCATATATCTCAAAAATGTGTGAGCTTTATCATGTGTAGGAATATGTGAAGGATTAATTCAAAAGACT
>JASDQU010710482.1:8609-36389 GCA_032191745.1 Picea mariana
TGCTTTAAGTTCCTAAGTCACTTTTCACTTTCTAATTTAAAGTTCACTTTACCACTTATAAAGTGACTTTATGAAAAAGACCCACTTTTAAGTTGTGGACCACATTCCTTGGTAAAAGATTAAAAACCCATAGGAACCACTTGTCCAAGGTACAAATCTTCATTAAAATTCAACAGAGTTGGCTAATAACCCTAGAAGTCTTGTCGGCTCAAGAAGATAATTTATAATAGGTTATTAGCCTCCAAGAGAAGAAGTCGGCCAGAAATAAAAATAATATACTGAACAGACACATATCCAGAAGGAGAAGTCGGCCCCAACAAATTTGGCAGAACCAGTATAAATACAGGGCGCCAGTTCTCATTTTGACGTATCTCAGAACTGCAGTTCCCAGTTTGGTGGGCACTGTAGTTCCCAGTTTGGTGCGCACATGTGGAGGAGGGCTGCAGGTGCAGCTGAAACAACAACTAGTTTTCAGTATGAGCTTGGACTATCTCTTGGCTAGGGTTTGGACTATCTGATCAGTTATTGTTGGTGCGCTATCCCTGAAGGAAGATGCGCTACACCTTGTTTGGCTATCTAGCCTAGGGTTTTCTTCCGGAGTAATTCTCAGTCAAGGTTAAGGTGCTCGGAGGGTGGCTTCGGCCTATGGTTGGGTGATGAGGGTATCATCAATGGTAAAACGAGCACACAATCTTCTATATTCTAACAAGACGTCCCCTGTGACCTGGGGTTTTGAGAAGGCAAAAGGTTAAAAGGCTAAGTGATAATTATTCCCTCTCACAAGTCACCACCGATCAGAAAGTCCGGCTTAATAGCCAATAAAGATAAGAGTAACCAGAAGTGTACCTGCCTGAAACAAATCAACAAAGAAACTATACATGTGCAAGGTTACTTGCTGGTTAGTACTTCATATAATCAATGACTTTCTGATAATAGGCAATTGAGCAATAATATTGATGAAGTAAATCAATGTTTATACAATAGCAATGATTACACAATATGACTTCACAATAAATGCTAATGAAACTTCACAATAAACAATGGCAATTTATCATCAATGTAACAATACTTGAAGCAACGCTTTAGCTAATCACTCAATTGCTTTAAAGACAAATAGATGTTGCAATGAATATGTTTATAGCACAAGCAAAAGATAGCAACAATAGGGTTAGTAAGATTAGTCTAGGCTAGGGTTAGAAAGATTAGTAATTGCTCAAAGTGTTTGTTTGTTTGAAGTTGTGATCAAGCCACTCAAAAAATAAGGTCTTAGATCAGTGCGTTACTAGGGTGTATGGAGTCAAAAGAGGCTGCAAAGGTTGAAGGATTGAAATGATAATGAAAGACCAAAGACAAGAGGGTTAAATGTTGAGGTGTTGCTAAAGCAAGGTCTCAACAATGAAACCCTAGGGGAGAGAGGCTTACTAAGGTGTAGAAACCCTAGGCCTTAGTGCTCTCTCCTCCTTCTTTAGCTCAATGGAAATAATAAAAATGGCTAGCTTGAATAATGATTGATAAAGTCTAAGACAAGAGAGTTTGTAAGTGATGTGTTACTAAAGCAAGGCTTCATTAGACAAATCCTAGGGAAAAACGGCTCACCAAGGTGTAGAAACCCTAGGCCTTGGTGCATTTTTCTCCTTCTTAGCTCAACAACAAGGATAAAAACGGCTAGGTTTAGAAGAATAGAAGTAGAGTGTTGTTATGGCAAGGCTCTATCTAACTTCAGCAAACTCAAATAGCTTTTAACTTGGTAGGGACATGAGACAAGGACCTTTAGTATGTGCTTGTCACCTAGGGTTTAATTCAACCAATTATAATAACAAAATGCAAGTAAAATAAACCATAACCATTCAATTAAGAAGTGTTGCAGAAATTCACTTACATAAACCAAGAAACCATGTAGCAAACCCTAGTTGTAAACCTTCCACCAAGAAGAAATGCCAAAAATGCCAAGAAAAGTCTTCCTTCAACAAGTGCACCTCACTGTTTAAGCCAAAACCCTAGAATAGGGCGCAAATTCCAGACCTCACTAATGTGTGAGTGAAATATGATGAAAAAATGAGAGTGAAAACCCTCAATATATACCATACCAATGACCTTAATTACAATTTAGGTCATCAAAAGGCCGACAAGGCCAAAATACACAATAATATTATTTTACAGTAAATTGTCATAAATTAAACCCTAATCAAGCAAAAGAAAGACGTCACGCCCCTTCTAGGGCGACGTTAGCCCTTTCTAGGGCAAATGCAGCTTCCTAGAGCAAAACGTTAGCCCTCCTTGGGCTTCTCCAACCTGCCACACATGCCAAACTTCCATGATTGTCTCCCAAAACATCCATGAAGCTGGATGACATCATGAGCCTCCTGGGTGATGCCCCGAGCCTTCCAAGGCCAACGTTCCAATGAAGAGGGCACAACCCCCTAGGTAAGGCTCTGCCAGTGTGCCTCTATGGAATGTCCTCCTTTTTTCCGGTGCAAACCCCTCTGTCTTGTCTCTGCCCCTTGCTGGGGTCTCAGCATCCATTTGGTGGGCTCTTCAGCCCCATGGAGGTCCAAACTAATCATCTCCCCAGGTGTACCTGTCCAATGTGGTACCTGTCCGTCGGGCATGATTTTGCACATCAACAACTATGCCCTCCATGGGCTCATAAGTCACAATGATCATAGCAATGTCAGTCACATCTCATCATCAATATTATTAAACATGTGCATAAAACCCCTATTACCCCAGTTAAGTGCTCAAAGACATTATGCAAGTCTACAATACAAGTTTGGGGAAAGTGACAGGGCGTCCTATTGGGCTAGTGTCCACTGGAAAAGGGATGTTTCCAGAAGAGATTAAATCCAAGTCATGTAGATGGGTGAGGTGGATAAGGGATGTCCTGACAAGGGGTGCAGTGAAAGCAGGGAAATGCAGGGCTTACCTGTGGGTGCCTTTGTAGAAGGCGAGTTGCACCTGTCCTGGATGCGATTGTTTCCAAGCCCATTCATGCCTTTCATTTTTTATTCTTTATTGCTTTTTCTTCAAGAATCTAATCAGGGGACACTGCCCTGGCGTGGTGACTAGTGGTGGCAATGTTACCCACAAGTACTTTCATAGAAATGAGAAGGTTGGATCGTGATGAGACCCCCTTTCTCTTGGCCATACAACCAAGAGCCACTACCTTGGCGTGGTAACCAACTGCTAGTAGTGTCATACTGCTAGGTACCCATGGACCTAATAGGTTGGCTCGTGATGGGACCCCCTATCCTCTGACTAGGTCTTGTTTTATTATTTTTATGGGTCCCTCTTGTTTCTTGCTGAGAAGCCTTTTACTGCTTTCTCGGGGATCCCCGGGCGAAGCATCTCGAGGTTTTATTTTTAGGCTTTTATCTTTTGCCAACTTGCTTTTACCTTCTGGGCCTTTAGCCCCTTCTTCCCACAAGACAAGGTGCAACCCTTGAATGATTGGCCAACCTAATGCCCAGACAAGTGTAATGGGGTGGATGAGCGGGAAGCAAGATGAAAAAGTGGTAATATGACGGGAGCGGAGGATGACTTTTCTGAAATCCCCGCAGTGGCAAACCAAAACCTATGGGCACAGGCTTACTAGGGCATCCTGTCATTCCCCCCAGACATGGTCAAGTGGACAAGTATAAGATCCAAGCATTTGTTAGAAACAAAAGGAATTAAATGCACATATTCAAAGGTTTTGAGGATCAGAGTGACACATACCATGATACCCGGACTCATTACCTCATGGAGCAAGAACCATCTTTGATACAGGACCAAGCCAAAGGTGATGGATGCTGCTGCTGCTGACAAAGTGGAGGCGTTGAAAGGGAGAAAAGATGGGCTCTCCAGGGCCATGCTCAAGTCGATCTGGCTCTCGGTACTCCATGTCTAGGACTTGTGGGCCTCGAGACATAATCTCCTAGTTATCCCTAAAAGTGGGGACAACAAGGCCTACACAATACTTTGCAAACACTAATAAAACAAATCACATAAACCTATAGCAATACTACTACATATTTATCCTTAGCAAAATACTTTGCTTAGGGTTCTCCAAGTAAAACAATGTGGAACCAAGATAAACAAAATCTACAATGTTACCTTACCAAGAGAAAATACCATACAAGAGAACCAAGAATACACCAAGAGAACACCAAGAGATCCTCCAAAGCTTCACTTTATTTCTCCAAGAAAGGTTACCAAATGGCACCAAAAATCACAAGAAAAAATGGGAGAGGATGAGAGAGAGTGGGGAGAGATTTTGGCATAATAGAGTTGCTGTGAAAAACTCATGTCAAAATGAAGAGAGGGGGCTTCCTTTTAAAGGAGGGAAAGAGGAGAGACCCCTGTTGGACGAGTTATAAGTGTCACCCATCCAAGAGAGAGAGAACAAGTTAAGGGTGGTGCACTTTTAGGGTTTTGGTAGTGAGGTAGGGTTTGAGGGGTGAGGTGTGAAGGGGCAAAACCTCTTTTAACTTGTCATGGGGGGCTCTTATAAGTGGATTTTTACTTTTCCAACTTAGGAAATACATTATAAAACATTTCCCCACTTCTTTTCTTGACTTTAGACGCTTTTACAATTTTTGGCTTTTTTTACCTTTGCCAATTATTTGCTGACTTTTGATTGACTTGGACTCCTCATGGACAATGGCTTAGCAAAATTTGTCCAATTGAGTTGAAACTTGGTCCAAGGGTGTAGGGGGTCGTACACCATTTGTTTTGAGTACTCACACCCCTATACAAAATCCACAAGGACCAAATTTTTACATTTTTCATCAAAAATAATTAAAATTTCCATTTTACGGAAAATTTTCTTTATTAAAAAATCTTATTAAAACCTAACGGAATACCGCAAGACCCTAAGAGATGTCTAGGATGGTCATTTACAACACTTATAAACCTTAGTCACCCAATGGGCTCGATCATTAGAATGCCTTTCACCACTTTGGAGGATTATTGAGTGAAAAACTCAAGGGTAATTAAAATCCCCGAAAAACAAGATTAATTACCTGAGGAAAAAAAACACTCGATGAAAGGACTTCCCTAATGATAAAGTCCTAGGCAACTAAATAAAAATTGATCCATGCTAACATATTTCAAAATTATCCCACGCAGGGGAGCGAACATTCTGTGTACACAGAAAGAAGTGTTGGGGGAAAAATTGTCTTGCTGAGCCATAAGTCTTTGTTATCGCACAATTTGTACTTAATCCAAGGGAAAAGGTTAAGGTAAGGCAAATTGGCGTAACATGAGGTTATCCTATCACTGTCACCTCAACAGGATACCTCTTTCTATTTAGGGTTGATGGCCCAGGGGAGACGTCCCCGGTGACCTAGGGGTTTGAGAAGGCAAAGGTTAAAGTGTCTATAAAAGTATCTCCTTTCACAAGTCACACTGATCAGAAAGTCCCAAGGTTTTAACCAATGAAGTAATGAAGTGCTTAGATGTACCTGCCCAGAACAAAGCAACACAAAAAATATATCTTTTGCAAGTACAACTTGCTGTTAGTACTTCATAAAACCATGGACTTTATCAATAAAAACAATAGTTGATGTATGATGAAACAAACAAAATTTTGTAACAACAATGTTTATAAGATAGTAGCTTCACAATAAATGCCTTAAAATGGCTTCTTAATGACCAAGAACAATCACTCAATAATAACAAAGTACTAGTATTTGTCAGAAGCTAATCAAGCAATGTATAAATCAAGTTTACAATTTCTTTTAGGTGCTTTTAATGCTGCAATAGATGGATGTAGCTTAGTTTTGTAACAACAACAAGTAGGTTAGTAGATTAGTCTATTAAAGGGTTAGGAGAAGTTAGTAGATAGCTTGAGGTAAAGGTTTTGAGAATAGTTTTCATCAATCACTCAATTGTAAGGCTTAGATCAATGCTTTTAGGGTAAATGGAGTCTCTTTTAGCAATGACAATCTTGAAGGAACAAATTGATAATAAGAGAGCTAGAGACAAGAAGGTCAATGATTGAAGTGTTGGTAGCACAAGGCTTGAATCACTAAACCCTAGGGTGAAAATGGCTACTAGGAAGTAGGTAACCCTAGGCCCTAGTAGTTCTCCTCCTTCTTTAGCTCAAAGATGAAGTAGATGACAACTAGATGAAGCAAAAGATGTTAGGGTGTTGCAATGGCAAGGCCCTTAGCAAAAAGCTTCAAGAAAATATGGTTTCTAGCATAATCTAGTAGGTGAAAGTTATTAAGGCAAGAACAATAACATGTGCTTTAGCCTCCTAGGGTTTTAAGCTAGCAATTTCATAATCTTAGAATAAATGCAAGATAAATACAACCATAACCATTCAATGAAGAAGAATTGCAGAAAATTTATTTACATTCACCAAGAATCATCTAGCAATAGGCCTAGTTGAAGACTTCCACCAAGAAAAATGCTAAAACACACCAAAAATACCCTCCTTCAAGAAGTGCGCACTAAATTTCAGCCAAGAAACCCTAATTAGGGTGCAAATTTCAGACCTCACTTAAGTGTGAGTGAAAGATCATGAAATAATAGAAGGGAAAACCCTTATTTATACAATGAAAATGACCAAAATTAGGTCAAAAAGGCCGACATGGCCAGTTTACATGTAATATCCAGTTTTTACATAAAAATGACAAATTAAACCCTAAATCAAGCAGAAAAGCTGACGTCATGCCCTTTTAGGGTGACATTAGGCCTCTCTGGTGAAACGTTGGCCTCCAGGAGCAAAACGTTAGGCCTCCCAAGGCCTCTGGATCAAGCCACACGTGCCACTTGGCACACAACTGCCTTCAAAGTCTCCATCAAACGTTGGGTGATGTCAAGGGTCACAGAGGTGACGTCATGGGCCTTTCAAGGCCAACATCATAGTAGGAGGGAAAGACCCCTCTGGGTCCAGGCCTGCCAGGCTGTCTCTGGTGGAACGTCCTCCTCTCTCTCTGGTGCAAGCCTTTGACATGTGTCTGCCCCTGGTTGGGGTCTCAACATCCATCTGGTGGGATTTTATCCCTTTGGAGGTCCGAATTAATCATCTCCCCATGTGTACCTGTCCGTCGGGTGTGGCCCTGCAACAACAACAAGTACGCCCTCCATGGGCTTATAAGTCACAGGGATCATAGAAATGTCGATCACGTCTAATAATCAAGTTATCTAAACATGTGCATAAAACCCCCCTTTCCCAGATTAGTGCTCAAAGACGTTATGCTATTCTACAAGTCAGGTTTGGAGAGGGTGTCAGGAGGTCCTACTGGGGTAATTCTCATTAGATGTGGGATGTTTCCAGGTGAAGACAAATCCAGGCCATGTAAGTGGATGAGGTGGTGTAGGGATGTTTGAGCAATGGGTGCAGTGATGACAGGGGAATGTATGGCTTACCTGTGAGTGCCTTTGAAGAGGGTGAGCTACACCTTGTCATGGATGCAAATGTTTCGAAGCCCATTCAATGCCTTTTATCTTTTTATCTTATTGTTTTTTCTTTCAAGAGACTAGTTAGGGGACACTGCCCTGGCGTGGTGACTAGTGGTGACAATGTTACCCACAAACATTTCACGAAGATGAGAAGGCTGGCTCGTGATGAGACCCCCTTTCTTTTGGCTATGCCACCAAGAGCCACTACCCTGGTGTGGTGACCAGCTGAATGGTAGTGTCATACCGCTACATGCCCATGGACCTGATAGACTGGCTCGTGATGAGACCCCCTATCCTCCAACTAGGTCTTGATTTTATTATTTTATGGGTCCCTCTGTTTCTTGTTGAGAAACGTTTTATTACTTTGTCATGGATCCCTGGGCGAAACATTTGAAGGTTTTGTTCTTTTGGCCCTAGGCCTTTAGCCCCTTCTTCCCACAAGGTAAGGTACAACCCTTTGCTAGCTTGGCAAACCTAATGCCCGAACCAATATAGGGGATGGATGAGAGGGAAAAAGATGAAAAGTGATAAGTATGGTGGGAATGGGCAATGACCTCTCATGAACCCACCCAGTGGCAACTCAAACCCTATGGGAACCAACTTGCTAGGGCATCCTGTCATCCCCCCCAGGTGTGGACAAGTGGGAAGGCATAAAGTCCAAGCACACGTCAGAAACAAAAAGAATTAAATGCACATATTCAAATGTTTTGAGAATCAGATTGACACATACCATGGTACCCAGACTCATTACCTCATGGAGCAAGACCCACTGCTGTTGAAGGACCAGGCCAATGGGATAGATGCTGCTACTGCTGACAAGTTGGAGGCGCTGAAGATGAGAGATGGGCCCTCCAAGGCTAGGCTCAAGTCAATATGGCTATCGGTACTCCATGTCTAGGACCTGTGGGCCTCGAGACATAATCTCCTTAGTTATCCCTAGGCTAGGGGATAACAGTCTTCAAACTTATTGTACCACAAGGTACATATCTTTATGGTACATGATGTTGACACCTAGTTGAAATAGGTGGTCAACAGGTTCTTCCTTGATTTTGAAAATGTTTGCTTGGAAATTATGCTCTTTTCCCTATTTCACCTTGGTGGTTGACATTGTGTCCTAATAAGTGGCCACCCTCAGGGAAAGGGTTGCTACTGGGGGGTCTCCTGGATGAGTCATCGTACCACTCCCACACATACTTGACACTTTCTATGTTTCTTTCCCTTTGTGTCCTCATCTTTTGGGTTTATGGGCCACATTGACCCAAAAGGCTTGTAGTTGGAAAAAGATAAAAACCAATCATAAACCTTCCAAATGCTTGCCTAGGGATCCCAACGACAATGTAATGTCTCTCACAAAAAATTAATGGGACCCATAAAATAAATAACTAATTAAACATGCCAACCAAGGTAGAGCATGTGCGGGCAATGTTTTTCATGCTTAGGTAGAAGTCCCACGCATTGTCTTCAACTTGGGGAAGTACAATGTGACTAGGGTAGAGTTGAGGAGGGAAATATTTTTCATGCTTAGGTAGAAGTCCCACTTTAGCTTCAATCTGGAAACATTCTAATAAATTAAATGGCAAAAGGGCTTGGAAAAATCATGCATCGTGGATGAAGGGCAACACACCCTCTACAAAGACACCCATAAATGAAACAATATGAGCCCTTGTATGTCAAGAAGCCCCATGCCCAAAAGTATTGCCTCCATCCACTTCATACTCTTTACATGACTTAGAGAGGGTCCACCCGAGAAATACTCCTTAACTTGGGGAATGATTCACCGAATAGGCCACCATGACAACCTTCCCATACCTAAATTTGGCAAGTTGCTTAGGGTCTTTGAGGATTTGTTTATTTTGAAAGGGGGGATTTGATGTACATGTATGGGTGGTTCTTTTATTATGTATGGCTTACTTGACATGATGCTTGCGACTTGTGAGCCCTTGGAGGGTGAATTTGCTTGTCTTTGCAGGGCCTTGACAGGTGGAGAGCTTTCCGTGGAGGCACAAGGTCACTTGGACCTTCACTTGGGGCGTGAATCCCATAGGATGGATGATGCGCCCTTGCTTCTTGGACACCTAGGTCAAAGATTTTTGCCTTTGGAGGCATGAGAGCACACCTTGATGGAAGAGACTAGGTCCCTACTTGCCCAACATTTGGCCTTGGAAGCCTAAAACGTCACTTTTTGTTGCTTGATATCACATTGGGGACTAGGGTTTGGTGATGGTGGTGATGATTGATGATGACATGGCATGATTGGATGAAGGAAGACCTTTTCACCATGGAGTTATGGCGTTTGGAGGCCCAACGACTTCTTCATTCAACCCAACGTCGTGCTCGAAGTGCCAAAACGTCACCCTTCTATGGCATGATGTCATCTTTTGGGGTTATTTCTTTCTATAATTAAATTTGATTTTGTAAAGGGGCAATTAGAGGAGGTCGACCTCCCTAATTGTGTTTTTACCCTAAAGTTAAGTGAACAAACTAATTTTAGAAGGTCTTGTATAAATAAAGGCCTTGTGACATTTCATTGGATCATAACTCACTCTCTCCTGAGTGAGAGACTTGGCTGAAATTTTCACCACTCTTGGGAAAATCGCATCTCTTTCTCTCTCTCTTGTGCAATTTTTTTGGATGCTTAACGCTTGTCTTTGGAGCTAAAGTGGTGCGCTATCTCTTGGATGCTTGTCTCTTGCTATGGTGATGGAATATACTTGGTAGATAAGGGTTTATCTTGCATATCTCTTGAGATTGGTAAGGAATTTTTGTATATTGTTGGTGTTTCTTTCTTGTTTCATGATTATTCTTGTCTAGACCCTTGGAGGAGTATAAGGGCATACACCCTCCGCCAAGTCTATTATTATTGTTGATTGGATAAGCTATTGCAAAGGGTTGCTAGGAGGATTAAAAGGGCTTACACCCTCCTAGATTTACCTTGTTAGGTTTGCTTGCTCTAGGGAGTAAAATGGCTTACACCCCTAGAGAAGTAGTAGACCTAACTTTACACAAGAAGATTCCATAACCCATTGACAATGCACTAATCTTAATTTGCATTGGAGAAATAAAATCATTGCATTGCGAGATATTGCATTTATTCAAGTTGAAATCTTTTCTTAGTGTTATAAGCTTGCATATGCCCTCAGGGCGTCCTCTTTTTTCATCCTCTTTTAGCCAAGGAATTTATTGCTGTAATAAATTTAATGCTACAACCATTAGGGATGCAGTAAAAACCTCATTCTTTCATTCTCTACTCTCTAATCTACCGTGGAAATTTACTTGTGAACCTAGATTACTGTTCTACTAATCGTTGGCTATCATTTTGACGGTGTACTTGTGAATTTTTGTGGTTAGATCTTGTTGCTGTAGCAATTGTTTGGTACAGCCATAAGGCTGCCCTAATACATTGCCGATAACTTCATTTAGCAGCCCTATTACACCATCAAAGTTTGTGCTTAAGTATTGTGATATTATCTACTTGTTTAGTGCTCCATTGTCCAATAAATATTTGACTCTTTTGATGGTTATATTTGTTTACTGCTGTAATTTAGGACAACAAGCTTCACTTGCTTGTCCCCTTGATTATCTGGCTTGTATTTCGATAAATTGTCTTGTCTCGGGAAGATACAACACTCTTTTGCAGGTACATTACACTTTGACAACCATTTTCCCTCATTCAAGACCCTTTTCCAAGCCATAATTCCACTGCAAAATTGACCTATAGGGGTTTCACTTACCATTGCTCCACTTTTCATCTCAATCCCTCTAGGGTCACCGGGATTCCCCCCTTGTGGTGACTTATCATCACTAAAGCGAGGGGAGTATCTATCTAAGGTGACAGTGGGTAGTTATTCCCGTAGTTGTCACACAATTGTGGATTGGGTCGGGCTTTGCCCAACCTACAATGTGTGCGATAACAATCCCAATGACTAAGGAATACTAATTAAGCGAGGTTAAAGGCTTAGGTTTATCAATAAAATGATAATATTTTTTTTAGCCCTCTCCCTTTTGTTTCCCTTCTTGTGGAGTCACAGCCCCCCATTCTTTTGTCCTTCTCCTTCTGTAGCTTGTGATGTATTTTCTTACTATCATTCAATGTACAATTTTACATAGTACTTCGTTCGACTTTTAGCCATTCATCAATTTGTCATATAAACTAATGATCCGAGAATCAAAATTGAGGTATTACAGGATTAGCTATTGGAAAGAATTTCTCAAAATGCTTATAGATTGAGGGGTAACAACTCTAACTGTGTTATCCATATCTATGTAGTCTTCTATTTTATGTTAGTGGCTAATCCATCTTAGGTAATCCAATGACTAAAATTGTGGCATGCCTCAAAATACTTTAGTATTGCATATGCAAATGAATGGGAATTGGTTATGTACTTCAAGTTGAACAATTGGTTTCTTATGTGTTGTTTGGGCATTTGCTAATTGTAATTTTGCAAAGTGTAATGGTCAGGAAGTTGTTGACTAAAATTGTGGCATGCCTCAAAATACTTCAGTATTGCATATGCAAATGAATGGGGATTGGTTATGTACTCCAAGTTGAACAATTGGTTTCTTATGTGTTGTTTGTGAATTTGCTAATTGTAATTTTGTAAGTGTAATTAAATAAGGGAAACACTTAGGATGAGTTTCTATTTAATTAATAGCTGATGGATAGGAAGTTGCTGATATAGTTGTTCTTGAATCATTTTCTTGACTCCCCAACCATAATGATTTAGTATAAGAGGCCTGCAAAAGATATGGATGAAACACTGTGGCGTGTCTTAATATTCATTAGTGTTGCATATGGAAATGAATGAGAGTTGGTTATGTACTCCAAGTTGAACAATTGGTTGCCAATGTGTTTGGGCATTTGCTAGTTGTAATTTAAGTGTAATTAAATAAGGGAAGCAAGTAGAATGAGTTTCTATTTAATTAATAGTTGATGGGTAGGAAGTTGCTGATATAGGTGTTCTTGAATCATTTGCTCGACTCTCGAGCCATAATAATTTATTATAAGAGGCATGCAGAAGATATGGATGGTGGTCATCTAGGAACAAAAGAGAAGATTTGCTGGAGCCTGGAGAAGAAATAGGCTTAGCTTTTTGATGATGAAGAGTGGAACGTATGGTTTTGATTTTGAGTTGGTGAATCTTTAAGCTGAAATGCAACTCCATGCTTATTATGTAAGTAGTATTTCACTGTGGCTTGGGAGGTTTGCATTGGCCAAAGGTATAGAGAAAGAACATCTCATGGTTGAGGGACACCTTATGTAACCACGTATTGTCTAGGATACTAATCTAATTCCTACATGGGAGTTACGAATCTATGAATGACAAAACATGATGAGAGTTGCACATGTCACAAATCAATGTGGACATATGAAAGATAAAATACTAACCTAGTGTATGATGTGTACTACAAGATAGAGCTCACTACAAGATGAAAGGTTATAAATAATTTTATATTTATGAGGATGATTAACACCAAGGGGTTTTCTCATTTCCTCCCTGTTGCCTCCCAGGTCCTCACTCGGTGCAAAAGTCCAAATAAAAAATGTGAGACCCCATGGGTAACTTAGACAAGCTACCCACTGTCACCTTAGTAGCCTTGCCTTTCTCACTTTAGACTAGGTGGAATCTAGCCTCTGGGGGTTCCATATGGTTAACTAAGCTCAATGTGTGTAGTATGGAGTGGGAGCAAGAGAGAGCTTAGCAACAAAACCAAAAAAGAAAAAAATGATTTTGTATTTTTGGATTTTGGGATGGTGGATGAAAGGGAAGACCAGTGCCTTTATTTGCTTGGGGTATGGGGTCATGCATGCAACTTCAAAGGGAAGTTCTTATGAAAGATTAGGGGATATAAGCAACCAAAGTGACATGCCCTATAGCAATCCTAATTTGGTTTCTAGGCTCACAAGTTTGATGGTGGAGAGGGTCTATCTAAGATCTACTACTGAAGGCAACTCTAAGGATGGCCCCTACCTAAGAGTATTTACAGATACATTGATTTAATTAGGTCACACACATAATGTTTTCATCTTGAAGGTAAGCAACACAAAAGGAATTGGAAAAATAGGGAAGAAAGCTATGACCTTAATCCTTTCCAATGGAGCAACCATGCTCCTCTATGTCCCTGAGTTGACTCTGGCATCCACAAACCTGCAAAATAAATCTTCAATGGTATGCCTAGAACAACATGCCACACATAAAAAAGTTGTACATACACTATACAAGGCTTAGACAAAATATAGAACACTTTATTTCCAAAAGCTTGGAGCCTTTCTACTCACACGTTCTTTCACTCACCAAATCCCACTTACAAATGGAGATAGTAAACCCTTATATAGGTTTCGATTCTATCTCCTCGTACAATAAACAATTATTTGTTTTCCTAGATCCATTAATCCTTCAAGGAATAATAATAAAATAACCCTCTCAACAACTTACTAAAAGTAGCAAGGAGTTTGTTGAAATCCACAATTCTCTCCAAGGAGTTACAATAAAATAGTCATCCTCCGCAAGGAAAACAATATAATAATGTTCTCATTCTAACTAATTGTATGAGAAAGATTCAACAATACTAAAATAATGAGTTAGTTATACAGTACTTATTAAAATAGCCAGGAGGCTAACAACCTCCCCTGTGCAATGGCTAGCTTTATCAAATAATTTCCCCCACATGTGTTGTAGGGCTCCATCAACAACCCTTTATGCATACTATTAACCATGTAGAATAATCCATCGAACAAAGACGTGACCCATTGCATTAAGTATGATTTTTGGTGAGCTCTAAGAAAGGTGTTTACAATGTACACCGCATCGACCCATACCTTGACCCCTAGCATTGCTCAATGGCAACGACACCTTCGACTTTGGCTTGCATGAACTTGGAAATGACAGTTAATGAAGATGGCGGCTCCATCTTTGGCATATTGTGGACCCTGTTATCGCATGATTTATCCTTATGCAAAGCCCAACACAAGACTCCTAAATCTTGCGTAACTATGGAAGAACCTACCATTGTCACCTTAGTAAAAACTTCCCTCGTTTTCGTGATGGAAGAGGTCCACCACAAGGGAGGCTTCCTTGGTGACCTCAAGGGATCAAATAGCAAGTATTGTAGCCAAGCCTACCACCCCTTCTCTTGATCACCGAAAGATTGGTCTAGGTCAAGGAAAGATAAGAGGTGTGAAGTTGTTTGAGTACCTGCCCATAACAAGAACACTTTGTAGCATATTTGTAACAATTTCCAAGATAAATTGTGCAAGAATAATCTCTTATGATACTAGACAAGATAAGTTGCAATGACTGATACAAATTTGCAACAGTAAATATTGATATGATAGCAGTAAATGATTTGTAACAGCATCAACAATTAATGCTCAGAAATGCAACAATTGACCATGAAAACTTAGCACACATCCACTAGAACATTATCCAATTGTTAGACGCAATTTCTAAATGAGTTAGGCCACCTTTACAAGAGTGTGTGCAGCAAATTAGAGTGTTTTCAGATGGCTTTAGCAAACTTTTATAACAGCAGCAAGAAAATTAGTGAGTTTGCTAATGTTAGTGTTAGTAAAGTTAGTAGATAGCTTGAGATTTTAAAGGAGAGTGTTTATCAATCAGTTCACCAAGAGAATAGTTTCTTAGATTAGTTCCTTTTAGGTTATGGTGTCTTCTAAATGCAACTAAGCTTGAGAATTGGCCTACTTGAAACCAAGAGGTAGGATTCAAACCCTAAGGTGCAAGCACATTTGGGCCTTAGGCTATGAATCTTGAGGAGAAGAACTTCTAGGGTGCAAGCACATTTGGGCTCTAGAAGTTGTTTCTCCCTTCTTGTAGCTTCAACTAGGTCAAGATCACAAGTCTAGGGCTAAAATCCTAAAATGCTAGCACTTTAGGGATTTAGGGTTCTAACCCTAGCAAGGATAATTAACAAATTTTGGACAAAAATTACCTTGTGACGGTCTGTTAGAGTACCCGTGCATGTTTATGCTAGTTGTGGTCAATAGTGGTAGCTTTGTTAGGATTTTTATAATCCTAGGGAGTCTTATGATTCCTGGGCAGATCTCGAAGGTTCGGTAAGGACGGTCTGTCAGAGTACCACATGGTAGTTCCGTTAGGATTTTATATCCTAGGGAATCTTATGATTTCTGGGCAGATCCCTAGGGATTGCCAGAGTACCACAAAATGTTGTTACACCTGCCTCATTCTGTTGCTATATGATGATGATGTTGTTGGTCTAGCCTCGTGTTGTGATGATGTTGTTGGTCCAACCTAGTGCTGTGATGATGTTGTTGCTCCAGCCTCGTGCTGTGATGATGTTGTTGCTCCAGCCTCGTGCTGTGATGATGTTATTGCTTCAGCCTCGTGCTGTGATGATGTTATTGCTTCAGCCTTGTGCTGTTGATGATGATGCTGTTGATGTTGTTGTTATAGCTTTTATGCTAATTGATGTTGATGTTTCAGATTCCAACTCCATGCTGTGAACGATGATGATGATGATGCTATTCCAGCTCCATGCTGTGAATGATGATGATGATGATGCTACTCCAACTCCATGCTGTGAATGATGATGATGATGATAGTCCAACTCCATTTTGTGAATGATGATGTTATTGACGATGAGAAAAATTTCCGATGATTTATAGATATGCCAGTTAGTGTTCCAGATGCTGTTGTTGTTGCTGCCCTCTCTCTCTCTCCTGATGATGTTGTAGAATACCCTTCTTGTTAAGGGGGATGCTGTTGATGTTGTTGTTATAACTTTTATGCTAATTGATGTTGATGTTTCAGATTCCAACTCCATGCTGTGAACGACGACGATGATGATGCTATTCCAGCTCCATGCTGTGAATGATGATGATGATGATGCTACTCCAACTCCATGCTGTGAATGATGATGATGATGATAGTCCAACTCCATTTTGTGAATGATGATGTTATTGACGATGAGAAAAATTTCCGATGATTTATAGATATGCCAGTTAGTGTTCCAGATGCTGTTGTTGTTGCTGCCCTCTCTCTCTCTCCTGATGATGTTGTAGAATACCCTTCTTGTTAAGGGGGAGTGTTGAAATATCGTAACTGCGAAGTATTTTCTAATTATAATTGAGTTATTATCTTATGATCATGTTAGGCTTTGTATAAGACCAAATCCCCTTTTGTGGATTGGTCAAACCCTAATTTTGTGAGGCTAATTGAGAAGTCGGCCCCCAGGCCTAATTAAAGTGGTTTTAGTCACTAGTTGGAGAAATCGGCCCTGCCTAATGAAGAGACACCACCCTAACGCTCCTCAGCTAGTATAAATAAGAGAGGCTAGCGCCTCATTCATTCATTCACTCAAATCACTCATCTAGTGCACAAGTTTGAAGGAAGTTGCAGTTGCCGGAAGAAGGAGAGAGAGAGGCGCATTGCTTAGTCTTGGATATTCTCTAGTGTTTGGTCTTATATCTTGGCATTATATTGACAATCTATATTAAGGAAGTTTTTGCTGGGTTTTCTCCCCCATGAGGGTTTCCCAGGATAAATGCTATGTACCTTGTGATTGTGTTTCTTTCAGTGATCTTGCTTATGCTATTATTGTCTAGTAAATTGAAAAGAACTTAATAGCAACTCTAAATTTAACAAGCATAAGATTAAATTGCAGAAAATTCACTTACTTCATCCAAGAAACCATTAGATAAAACCCTAATTGCAGAAATTTCCATCCAAAATCAACAAATCCATCCACAAGAGACCTCTCCAAGCCAAGTGCATGAGTAAAGAAGAGCTAGTAACCCATAGAGGGCGAAGATTTCAGAAGTACTCTCACAAATGGTGAGAAGTCATGATAAAAATAAAAATAGGGTTTGCCTTTTTATACGAGGCAACCTTGACATAATTTGTCCACATGTCATGTCCATAATAAAATCTGAGTGGGGCCGACCCCTTATTTTTCCTCCGACATAATGTTAAACTAAAAATATACATCGAGGAAACCCTAAAAGTGTGACGTCATGCTCCAAATGTGTGACATCAAGCTAGGAGAGGGTGATGTCATGACTACAAAGGCCAAGTGGCATCCTCCGATGGTGAAAGAGTGTGAAGTGAGGTGTGTCCTCACCCCAGGCTATGCCAATCATCTCTGGAACCAAACCATCCACCAAACCCTAGCCAAGAAGATGACGTCAAAGGCTAGAGGGTGACGTTAAGGGCCTCCAAAGGCCACGTCCAGGGCTGACAGAGATGCAATAATATCTCTGAGTCATGTACAAAGGCCCGTTGCGGGAACGTCCTCTATCCTTTGTGCACAAAAGCCTTGAGGTGCTCTGCCTAGCTTATGGGCTTTCAACCTATATGTGTGGCAGAATGACCAGAATTGCTCAAACCGAGAGCCACTGTCTGAGGGTGGTGAGTCGCTGGATGACCCACTGCTCTCCATAGCACGTGCCAAAGTCCCGCGATAAAGGCACAACGTCCTGGGTACAAGCTCAGGACGTCCCTCAAGAACCAGGTCAAGGGCACCCAAAACAAACCAAAATATAAAACATGGTTAGCCAAGTTCATAAGAAACATCAATCCTTAAAACATGCAAAGTAAGTTGCAACTTAAGATATAAGCCATGTAAGATAATTCACCTTAGTATCCCCTTCAAGCATCACACCAATCAGGACCCCATGTGAGTTACCAAGTTTAAGTATGGGAGGGTCTTCATCCAACCCTATTAGGTGTGCCACCTAGACAAGAAATAAAATAACCCAGGTAGAGGGATAGGTTCCGAGAGTGACAAGGGAAAGTAAAATCACAACAAGAGTAAGTGTGCGCTTTCTCTTGAGTTACCCCATATTTGCGTGCCACCTTTTTCCAAACCCCTTTTTGCGTTTTTCTAGTCCATGCTTTCATTTATATTTGCAAATCTGCGGGTCACCCTTTATATAGGGTTTTGGGCTATAACATCACTTTTTTGGGATAGGGGCGAGCACTGAAAGAGTAGAGCTCAAGTTGGACCAACTTTTGGTGGTCCTTCTTTGCTATGTTCTCTTTTGTTTCTAGCATCATTTTCTTATTTTTTTATAGCAGCTGTGAAACAACCTCTGGGCCTTCACCCCCTCTTCTCATGAGAGAAGGACCATAGCCGAAGTTTAGTATAGTATGGGAGGATTTAGGATGGAAAGTGTCAAGTATGGTAGGAATAGAACGTTACCCTTGGGAGGGCCCCCTAGTAGTACCCCTTTTCTTGGGCAGTGACAACATGGGACTAGGGCATAGAAGGTGACCACCAAGGTGAAATAAAACAACTGACACAATTTCCCAAACTAGTGATCCATTGTCCAACTTCAACCAAAATCCTCATCCACATGCTCGACAAATTAAGTACAACACTTTGCATGAAAGAAGGACAAACATACCTCATGGTGACAATAGCTTACCATCTCCCATACTCTGGGTTGCTTGAATGTGATGAACCTTGGTTGATCTATGCTGGGAGGCAAATGAGGGGGACTACTAGGATGCCATCTGCAGACATGCTGATCATCATCATGATGGTGTAGATCATGTTCTCCATTGCGGGCCTCGAGACATGATCTCCTCCAATTACCCCTAGGCATGGGGAGGTAGCAGACCCAATATGCATCACCCACTTGCATCTTCAAGTTGATGGGGCTCCACATGACTTGTATTGAGTCTTGACCATACGACATCCCCATAATTCAAATATGATGTGATCAATGGCTCCAAAGAAGACAAATTAGGATACGACTTCATCCTTGGCAATCACATGCTTTACCATGCCACATAGACTTAAGATAGGGGGTGACGCCTCTTGCAAACTTGAGTGTATGCTTTTACAATGAGAAGATAAGAGGGCAACTTAATAAGTCTAATACATGATGCACCATGGTTTGAAAACAAGGAAGCGACCCCATCAATATGCACTTGTGGATGTATCAACTTCCATAAGTGAAAGTCGTACGTCACCATCCATGTCATATGCCATCTAAGTGGGCTGTCATATGAGACAAATAAAGGGGGTGGTCTCCCATGACATCATTCCCACCAAGTTGTATGAGCTTAAGGTAGCACTTTATTAAAGTGGATGTGCTAGTGTACAAAGTAATGAAATGGGGGATGGCCCATTAATAAAATGTTTTAACCTTTAATACTGCCTTAACATTAGTCTTCATCATGGTTAATGTGTAAAAAGGGATGGCCCCTTTATAATAGATTTGCTCATTCATATATGTCAATGGTGAGGATGATCATTAGAAATGGTCTTCTAGCACATTCCATCATAAGCCATAGTGATAAATAGATGGTGCTCTGTCATCACGATCTAGGATCACATCATGCCATCTTTTTGATCCTTAGTTCTAGAAGTGAGATATATAAGTGTTAGGCTAAGCTAACCATGAACACATGATCATGATTCCTCCATCAATAACATATCATATCATTAAAGAGCATATCACAATTGTCCATCTAAGCATCAAGTGCAACCATGAAGAGAGAACCAAGCACTGAGACAATCCACCTCATAAGCCACTTCACACCCAATTCCAACCCTTGGGGACTAGAACCATCATACATGAACCAATGTATAATATCCCATGCAACACCATGATGATGTAAGAGGATCAATCTACCCAACCAAGATATATTATCTCCAATAAAAAATAGAAGGTCCATCAACATCCCAACATGTCACCCGTATCATATGATGAAAACCACAAGCTTACCACTCATGTAATATGAGTGGTAACACTCCCTACTCAAGAGAAATTGCCCTCAAATTTTGGATAACATGCAAACCCCCCTACTCAAGAGAAATTGCCCTCAAATTTTGGATAACATGCAAAACCCCTCCCTGCTTATGGTGTTACTAGGCTTGTGTTCTTACCAAAGAAGGGTCATAAATATCTCGTTCAGGATAGTTGATAACCTAGCTATACTTCAAAAGAACTTCACAACGTTAAGTTGGGGGGTGTTGCCGTCCTAATACACACTTGCAAACGTGAGCTAAGTCCGGCTCACTTAGTGTGTCCTTGGAGGCACAATGCCTAGGTTCACAGCCCACGCTATCACTTTGACCGGAACCTCTTTCGTCTAGGCTTACTCCTAGGGAAGCCAAGGGGAGTAGACCCTAGTTTCTAGATGTGATTTAAAGTTAAGTTCTAGGAGTTGATTTTAATTTGTTAAGGTTTAGGGGGAGTCTATCCTATGATGCAAAGGCAACAATGTAAGATGGAAGGTTAGTATGTCAAGCAAGCCCTTTCCCTAAGTCAACTAAGACTAGTGCCTAAGGTTGGGCAATGGGGTCAACTAAAGTTAAAAGGTGTTTCATTACAAAATAATTACAAAGATTACAAATGAATAAATATTTCACAACAAGATTAGTTACAAGTACTTACAAATAAAGAATGCTAAATACAAAATGATACAACAAGCTAACCACGTTATTTCAATGTGCAGGATTTAAAGAAGATCAAGGCATTAGCATCATCAACATATCAAGCCTAAGCATGCCCCAATAGCACTTACCCTATTGGACTGCTCCTCAATGGAAACATCAACATTCACAAATCAAAGGAAACTTAGAAGATTTAAAAGTTCAAGCACAAGTGTTCCACAATGATTATGATACTCGACACTTAGTTATTTAACCCACAAAGTATTATTAGATGATTAAGCCCAAGGCTTGATTACTTAATGAGTTAAGGGTTTCTTAAGATTGCAAAGGTTTTATTACCCTTATTGAGTGTTTCACCAAAAACCTCCTCCACCGGTTGCCAAATAGCTGCTGGATGCTCAAGAAGTGAGGCAACGAGGCCTACCCTAGTTGTCACAGTCAGCCCAAAGAATTGAGTTTTTATGGAAAGGACGCTCCTTTGCGCCTTGAGACCGTCCCCGACCTATCACCTTTCGTTGCCCGCCTCAATCCCTGTTTTAGATGGTGAAGATGGTGGTTTAAAGTACCCTATTAAGTCTATTAAGTATATATATCAATTGGTTAGACTTTTAGGTGTATTTTGAAGTGTTTTAATGATTTTATGATGGTTTAAAAAGCTGATTTATTGCCAAGGCCGAAACTCACTTCAACTTGTTAATTGTGTTACTTAAGCATAAAAATGAAGCATCTAACACATGTATGGCAATGTAAAAGCAAGCTGAAATAACAATTTAGTTTGTCACTACGATTGCACCATTAACATGAGAAAGATTGTTAAGAAAAACTATTAAAGCACAAGGCAAGAACAACTTGCCAAAAAGAGAAAGAAAAACTCAAGCTTGCACCACTTATCTTATGTTTGTTTTAAAGCATTAAGAGCAAAGCACTAAGAAAAGAAGCTTGAAGATTTAACTTTGTACCTACACTATCAACTTTATCCAACAACCATTAACTTAAGTGTGATGGCAAATGGCCTTAAGATTTTAGAACATGAAAGAAAGTGTTGCCTATTATACCATTAATGCATAAACCATTTAGTGTATGTTGGATTAAAGCATGCAACAAAATAGATCTTGAAAGATATTAAAATATGCAAATAAATCTAAGTAAGTTGATTATGCCCCAAGGGCTTAAGCTTAAAGATTAATGTGTGAGAGATTTAGATCTAGATGATTTTAAACCATTAAAACATAAATAGATCAAAATCTCATTAAAACCCTAACCTCACAAATTGGGGTATTCCTCTCCCAAAGTGTAGGTAATTATTAAGCTTTAGAAAATAACTTGGAAAGAAAGACGCCAAGAAAGGAAGAGAGAGAAGCAAGCAAGAGAAAAAGTAAGCAAGGCAAGCAAGCAAGAGAAGAACATCACTAGCCCCACGTCCTAGCTTGAGAGAGTGATTTAGAGATAGAAAACTCAAAGCTAGATCTTACCCAAACTCACACGTGGGAGGTAGGCTGTACAAATGCTTCTCCCACACTATGAGCAACTAAAACTCAACAAGAAATGAAGAAAGTATGCCCAAGAAGCTAGAAGAAGTAAAGAGAAAAGTTGAGAATGTTACCCACTTGAAGAGAAGGGTCTTGGAGTGTTGTGCGGACGTTTTTGGGGTAGCATAACCCTCTCAACCAGATCTGAACCTGCAAAAACCAACAAGGTATACTTGCTGGAAATGCTACACACAACAAGAAATGATGAAGAAAAATTTCTATTTTTGGTAGAAATTTTTCACATCTAAATTTTTATAGAAAAGATAGATTTAGATGACCACTTTACTATGTTAATGCTAGCTGAAATATGTATAGAAATGACAACAAGAAAGAATGAGAAAAGAGGAGAGAGAAAAGAGGATCTTATGTGTGTTTCAAGGGAGGACTCTTCCTTAAGGCATTCTCAATGAAACCCTTGAAACCAAACCTGCAAAAACTTAGCAAGATCTATGCATACCAAGATAATATGGCTGAATGTGCTAATAAGATGAAATACTTGCACCCTATCTAGCAAACCCACATATATAGATCTACAAGAATACTCTTTGTTAGATCTACTCAAATAAAATACTTTACCCAAGATCTAGGCTATGCATAAATCAAATCAAACCATACAAGTTTACCTCACATGTAACAAGAATGAAAGTATTTGTTGCTCTTCCAATGATCCTCCAAAGTTTCTCCTTTATATTACTCAAAAAAGGGATCTTGGAGAAATACTTGCTCCAAAACCCTAAGAGCCAAAGAATAGAAGAAAGATGGAACAAGAAAGAGAGAGAGAGAGAGGAAGTGAGGAGAGGGATCTATTTATACTTGGAGAGGCAAACTCACCCCTCTTGGATTAATGCCAAGTGTCCAACACCAAGCATAAGCTAGAATCCCAAGGGTAGGGCACACCATCTAGGGTTTGAGAGGTAGATCTAAGGTGTGAATGGGTGGTAGGGTGTTGGGATCACACAAAATAGGTAGTGGGAGGCTATGGGATGCGTGCCAAGGGAGAGAAAGGGAGCCCAACCACAAAAACGAATTTTCTAGATGAGGAGGGCACACCATTTGGGGGAGAGGTGAGGAATGGAGTGGAGTAAATGAGTTGTGAGGTGTTGGGATCAAGCAAAAAGGGTAGTGGGAGGCTAGGAAAGGTGTGCCAAGGGATAACATAAGTCTCCCATTAATGTTTTATCATTTTTTAACTTTTTGGAGACTTTCTGGAAGGAAGGCACACCACTCTAGTAAAAGTGACGTTTTTGCTTTATGGCTAGGTGAGGGGGTGAAGTGAGGGTTGGAAAAGGTTAGGAAAGTTTAGGAAAAATCCCGCTCACCTTTATCCATCTTTACATCATTCTCTAACTCATTATTACAAAATTACATTTTTGCTATATTTGGACTTTAGCAATTAAAATTGTTGTTTTTGACTGACTGACACTCCGGGTGGACAAACTCATAGCAGAAGTTGTCCAACTGAGCTGAAACTTGGTCCATGGATGTAGGGGGTCTCATTCCATTTCTTTTGAGCACAAATACCCCTATCAAAAATCCAAGGACCTAGTTTTTACAATTTTTGCTCAAAAATAATTAATTAATTAAATAATTAAACCTCCAAACTTAGGGAAATTTAATTAATTAAAAAAAATCTAACCTAGACTCAAGGGAATTCCGCGAAACTTTCTAAGATGTCTTGCATGGTCATTTACATCATCCCTAAACAATAGTTACCAGAAGATAAGCCCATTAGAACGCCGTTCACCACTTTGGAGGAATTATTGCAAGTGTGAGGGAAAAACTCAAGGGAAATCAATAAGGCTGAAAAGCCCAATTGATAACCTGAGGATAAAAAACCCTCGGTGAAAGGAACTCTCCCAATGAACCGATCCCAAGGTAACTGACCTAACTATGACTCATGCAGACGTATTACATTATTGACCCATGCAGGGGTGCGGAAATTCCAGTTACAAAAAGAAGTGTTGGAGTCATATCTGCCCAGTAGAACCAAAGTCTTCGACAAATGAGCATCTGATGATGCATCTCTTCATGGCACATGGAGTTGACCACCTATGTTGGAGAGGCGGTCAACAGGGGGGAGAGGGAAGAAGATGGAGGATTATGGAATGATGCAAGGACTATAATGCATGAGGAGTTGGGCGTTGAGTGAAGAGAAAGGGGAGGGTTAATGGTTGGGTGAGGAGGTTTGGAATCATGTGGGGAGAGTCGCGCAAGGATATAGGGGGGCATGGTGAGTGTAGGTAGGAATGAGCAGAGTCCCTGTCAGTAGTGTGTCACAATGGGGGCTCATGGGTAGAGAATTTGTGGAGGGTACCCGATACCCACAATATTGGGGCATGAATGCATGGGATTAATTGGAAGTTAAGTAAAGGCAACATGCTTGTTGAATGGGGCATTGCATAGAGAGTTCAAAGGAGGCTCAGAGCCATAAAAAGCCCAAATTTAAGAACAAACTCTCAAGAAGTGATGGTGTGGGTGGTTGATTGGAATGATGAAGGAAACCTTGAATTCATGAGCAGGGTGTTTTAAATGTGGTGTTAATATAGATGGCCTAGGTTTCAAGGAATGAATGGGACCCTTCTTTAATGCTTTGAGCCCACAAGAAATAAGGAGTATAATGATGATGATGGTAGAGCACTTTAGGACTTGTTTTAGGGAATGAAGGGGACACTATTGAGGAGGTTCAAGATTGAGCTTTGATCATATGTTTAGGGACATTAACTACAAAACATTTACGTGTTTGAATTGGACTTGTTACCCCTCATATGGTATAAGGATGTTAACTACAAAAAAATTACGTATTTGAATTGGACTTGTTACCCCTCATCTTGTATAGGGACATTAACTACAAAAAAATTACGTGTTTGACTTGGACATGTTACATGTTTTGCTTGGTATACTTACTTATCATAGAGAGATAGCATTACACTTGATCATGTGATGTTCTAGTTTTCAGTCCTTGTTAGATGATTGGACATGAGGATATATGGATCCCTTGGTGGAATGCCCTAGCACTTTGGGGCTAAGTAGGCATTATATTGACATACTCCTTTGGTTAACTTCATCATGGCATAGAGTGCTTGGTATTGTTATCATGCCGATCTACTCTGTGCAAAACTAAGAGACAACTATAAGTAATTAGCCCGAGGTCACCACTAATTACTCTTCCGTTCAGACTAGTGCTTTTCCAGTGATAAGGGGTCGTCCCTAGTGTTCATGCATTGTCAATCACTTGGAAAAATCTGCATGGTTAGTATGAAGGATAATCGCATTAAATAACTATCCTTGGTATACGTGCAAGCAACAAAGGACATAAGAATGTTTAAAATTTAATAATATGAGAGAATTCCACTGCTAAATATGAAAGAAGGAAAGAATTTTAAGGTCACGACCAAGCCAAACACCAAATTGGTGTATGAGACCCCCCTTTTTTGTGGGACAAGGGACCCCCTCCGCGCAGTGATTTGATTGCTAAAGTCTACGGAGGTGTACATACCTTACCCCCCTCTGGATTTGAACCCGTGACCTCCTAGGAGGAAACACATGTTCTTAACCATTAGGCCCACTCAAGATGTACATGCCCACTAAATGATCAATACAATCAAAGACACTTAGGCCACCCACATCCCTGCACAAAACAAAACTATTGAACCATCGAATTCGAAAAGATGTGAAGAAACTGCATAATCAAACTCAACCATTGTATTAGTTAAAAGATTGTTTGCAACATAAAGACAAAATACAAGATTGGCTTCAATAGTATGCATTGCACAGAGTGTAGGAAACAAGAAAGGAGAGAGAAAATGGAAGGGATGGGCAAGCCTCCTCTCTGTTCGGGCTGGTGCGTGCCAACCTTAGGGGGAGTCCCTAGGTACTGGGCTGCTGATTTGTTAGCTGATTTTTTGCAGAAAACACACAAAAACAACAACACATATTCCTTAAACAACATGTAAACACACCACCAAAGCGTTAGGAAAAGGTAGTCTTAAGTCGCTTGGAGGGATCCTATAGTGTTAACGTGAGAGAGGTGAAAGAAATAAGGAAAGAAAACCAATTGAAAGACTGAAATCAATAACAACACTAGGCTATGAGCTACTAATCAATGCGCAAAGTGAGATACAATACCAACAAGAATGAAAGCTCGAGGATAAGCACAACACTTCTTTATTAAAGGCTTGCCAGAGGGTTGATTGCGCCACAGTAGACAAGTCAAGAATCGGTACAATGATTATCCTTGCACAAAGAAAGAGTAGTTAGCAGAAGAAGGAAAGAATAATATAAGAGAGAGAGTATGAGAATGTTGATTCTGCAAAAATACGACCAATAATCCACGTAGCTCACTCCAATATATATTATTAGGGGCCAAGGCGCTTCCTTTGGGATAGTTATCAGAGCATTCTGTCGGGTAAATCTCCAAAATCGTGCCATACAACAGAGGAAGTGCATAGAGTTTGAGGGAATCCATCCAGGGTTCCGACAAATCTTCAGAGACCCAGTATTCCAGCCAGCAGGAAGGGGAAGTGTGCTAGAGGGAAGGGCAACCCATCTAGGATAGTTTTCAGGTCGATCAGACGAGTATAGCCACCAAGGCGAGTTTTCCAGTCTCCAATAGTAGTTGCCGTGGGTATTTTTGGTTGCATGCAACAGATCCATCCATGCATGCAGTGAATCCACATTGTCGATCATAGATCTAGTCATTCCTCTTTGATACAGGTATTTTATTATTTGTTTTGCATTGTATTCCAACTAAGATCATCTCTACGATCTAGCTAAGGTTATTCTCTTTAGTTTCCGCATTCTATGATGTAATTTATGTTATTTCAAATAATTCAAGATATTGAGTTGTTCTTGGTTCCAAAACAATTGCATGCATGATATAAACATATAAATACCACAAACCACAGGCAGAAACCTTTTAAACGCATCCATAAACCCCCAGAGTATCAGATCCGCAACCAGATCACCAACGTAGTAGTGAATATCCAGATCCGAGGGATTTGGGATATTTCAGGAGCTAGGTGGCGCATGGAGGAAGGGAAAGTGATGCAAGCACCACTTGCTATGTCGAAGCAGATCCTTGATTCCACAATTTACTGTACTGGAATCTACCTTGAATATGGTCTTTCATCATTCTTTGACAGAGCTAAACTTAGTTATCTGTCACTATGCTTGGCAATTCTATTCCATTTGACAAGACTCCTCTTAAATTGGCGGATTAAACATTTTTCCTTTTGTTTAGCACCCAACGGAAAAGACTTGGCATATGATGTTAAGCGCCATATGACCTTTCAATGTGGCTTAAAGTCGCAACGGAAAATCACAAAAAGTACAAATTGTACCTTCCTTTGGATTTCCGCTCCCATACACTACTCGACACGTATCCTCCACCGGAAATCGCCAAGGTGCCTCGAACTCCACATCCTCCCTTCTCCGCTAAGATCTGGACCGTCTATTTCTCAGCCTTTAATCTCCGCTATGATCT
>JASDQU010710482.1:36489-64245 GCA_032191745.1 Picea mariana
CCTATGTATTCAGATTTCATTCAAACCATGGCTGGATACAATTTGTAAACAATTCACGCATATAAATTACTGCAATACTGAAATTGAATTCAACAGAGTAATAAAACCTTCTTTACAACTTGAATTCTCCCATAGATCTTTACAAACCAGAGATGTATCTCTGTGCATGCTCCAGCAATTAGATTCCGAGCTTCTCCTTTTCATCTACATTCAAGCTTCTTCCTCGAGCTAACTTCAAGCTAATCTAAGCTTCTATGAGCTAATCTTCATCTAGGATAAACTGGATTAAACTAGGTTCAACTATCTCAACCATCGACCAAACTTGTATTTAATTACGATGGATTTCTGTTTCCAGATCCTATGATTAAGGAACAGAGTCCTTCATAAACTCAACTGACCCCTACGAGTCATCAGTGACTCACTAACCATTAACAAACCCTATCTTATCTTTTACAAGTGGAAAGGATCTAGAATCCTTGCCCATTATCCAAAATAACAAATTACACAAGTGTGAGACCCTAGGTCTCCTTTGATTCACTCAACTTTGATGAAGTCATGGGTGACTTCATTTTCATGAGCCTATGCTCCTGCATCAGAAAGCAGAGTGGAGTGAGAGATATGTGCCACATGTGTAAGGGAAGAGAGAGTAGCGAGGACACATTTAAGGAATGGGAGGTAGTTAATGAGAGGTTTAACTCATGCGCTTGGGTTTATAGATAGAAGGGAGACACATGGAGGAAATAACTAGAAAAGCATGCACCTAAGTTAGGTTAATTTTTAGGTGAGGAAAGCATGCGCTAGTCAATGGGAGAGATTGACCCTAAATTTTAGGGATTTGGCATTTAGAGAAATTAAAAAGGATTTAAGTGGAATTAATTGCATGGAAAGTGGGTTAATGACAAGTGAGAGAAAGTTAGGTGAGTGATTTAAGCCTTGATTGTATCAATCACGTTCATGAGAGTGCCACCTCATCCACACACCCCTTTTAATTAATAATTCTCCACTTTAATGCTTTTACCCTTGGAAAGTGCACCCCTCATTAAATGATGCCAAGTAGATACCACATGTCACACTGTATCACTGCCACTTGTCAGAATTTGACCCTGCCACTTGTCACCTTTGGAGGCGACCACCCCTACTATAAATAGAAAATGCTAAAAATAGGGTCCGGCTCCTAAAGAATAGGAAACTGTAAAAAATGTCTAGGATGACTAGGAGAACACTGCCATGTGGAAAATGTCTAAATATAGATACTGCTAAAAGTAGAATCTCGTCGCATGTCAATGATATCATACTCATCAGATTCGATTTTTCGTGAGGATTCCAAATGCGCAATCAGAATTGACATGCAAGCCCTAGTGATCCACCTAGCAAAAATAGAATTACTGACAAGTCATCCCGGAAAAGGTCCAAAAGTCTCTGAATGTCTCAAGGATCAATACTGCACGTTCAAAAACTTGATCTGAGACCTGGATCTCAACCTGCTAAAAATATAAAGTACTTGCATGATTCCTGGAAAAATGCCATCGAGCTGAGTATCATGGAAGGACCAACACTGTATGCTCAAAATTGTCAAATGAGTCTCTGGTCATTGTCTCCTAAAAAGTAGGGTCACATGCTATATATAGAAATCTCTCTCAAATCCCTGTGAAGCTGTGCTAGCTCTAACTCTGAAGAAAAAACAACCACCACACCAATCCTGTACCTGTCTCTGATGGAAACCAACCTCTAGCTCACGCAAGTGCTAAAACTTTGGGGAAATATTTGAATGCCAACCAAATTGTTGTTGAAATCCTTACTCCAACACCTAGGTATCTTGTTATGTAGTGATTTCCTTACTGCAAATTAGATTAGCAACTCACAAAATAAAAATACACTGTTGGAATATTCAACTAAAATAAAGATAGCAGAGGCAATACTGGAAACCAAATCATGCACACATAAACACCAATATTTTTGGGTAGATACCCCTGGAAAAACCTCGGAGGGAAAACCAGTACTGAGATGATTTTATTGTGATAAAATCAGGGCTCCCATAATAGGGATAATGGCCCACTAAGAGAAATACAACTGTAGACAAACCTGGCAAAGTCTGCTCTGCTATACGACCTAGATCTGGCACACTTTTCAAGGTGTATGCGCCTTTCCTTAAGAAAACCCGCGTATACGCGCCTGTCTCCACTGAAACTCACGTACACAACCTCAAGGATTGTACGAAAAACTCCGTACGACGCAACCCTTTCTTGTGGCTTCAATCTGTTGAAACCCATTTGCGGTTGCCTCTGTTCTCTCTTCTCCTTGACCTGATCTCTCTTCTCCTTGACCTGATCTCTAGATGGAAGTCCTTCTCCACCTATCCAAGATCTCCTTGAATCACAGTCCTTCGTGATCCAATACTCTGAGCAAAAGTCCTTCTCTGCTTTGTATCGAGTATTAAGTTTCATCAAGTGTCTTCTCCTTCACCCTAGCCTTGCTTTTATAATCTTGAGTTATGACCTAACCCTAATCTCCAAAGTGATTGATGGTTGAGATTACTTCTCACCTCACTTAAGATCAATGGCTAATATTAAATGCTAATAACTTAATTAATTAATAAAAACACTTTAATAATTCCTTTAATTAAGGCCTGTAGGGGTGCGGTCTAGTGGCCAGCGGATGTACTGTTAAGGTGTTCGTGCTGCTAAGCAGGTCACGAGTTCAAACCTCGTCTTATCTGGAGGCCAGGCTTGCGGGTGGTGTGGTTCTCCCTAGGGGTTATAAGGCAGCCGACAGAGATTCGACCCCGTGTCACGCGGTACCAGATATCGCCGTAGTTACCGATTCCCCTAGATAAAAATAAAAAAATAAAAAATAAAATTCCTTTAATTAAAGTAAAGTCTCAAGGTAGAAGGCTTTGGACGATGATTTCCACACATCTAGACACTTAGCCCTGTGCGGAAATACATGTTCGATGCTACCAAAACATCAACAATACTGTATGCTAACCCTCAGGATTTTTAAAGGTGAAAATCTAGGGGTTAACAGACCTGCAATATCTTTTGTCAACACTCAAATGGGGAAAATCTATAGGTCACTAACATCCACACATTTTGCAATTAGTTTTAGAAAAATGTTTTCCTTAATGTTTTTTTTCAACATTGCCAAACCTAGCTATTAATTTGTAATGTCCTCACAAGTAGACATCATTGCTCAAATGGTGCATGTGCAACGTCTCCATTCCTTTCATTTAAAAAACAGTAGTAAGAAAAGAACATTTGACCAGCTAAAAGCTGTAAAAAGGCAATCTGTCACTCAACTTCTAAATTTTGCTTGCATGGCATTGGGTGTCTCTATGCAGGAGCTTTTATAGAACATATTTAAGACCACGACAATCAAATTCCTTTTCAAAGATCCATGATAACATCAACCATAATCTGGCAGAGAAAGATCATAATGAAACAAACTGTCGCTAATTAACTCATCAATCATCATCAATGCTTCCATGTCAAAACACAACTAAACATTTGCATGGGTGGGTTTCGGGCTTGCAGCTTTGCGATAGACATATCAGGGCCAAATCCTTGCAGAAAACCAATGAAAAATTGGTTACAATTGATCCAAGTCCTGGTGCTGTGGTGCTAATACATTGGAAAAATAAACCATACAAAGAAATAAGTTGCATATAAGTCCATTATCTGCCAATGATGGCCTATACAACATGTAAATTGCAATTCTGTAAGACTTGGATGGTCTAAATGAAGGATGGTCTCCCCATAGCTTATGGAACATAATGGGGAAAGCAATGAAAATAGGAATATCTAGTGTGTTTTTTATGCTTTTGAATGTGGAGTCCAGTAATTGAATTATAGAGCACTTTGAGATCTGACCTTGACTATATCTCAACTGTTGAAGTGAATTCCCCCACTGATCCTTGATAAAATGATTGAGTCAAAGGGATAAGAGAGTAAGAGCATTTTGATATTTTGATGAATAAATCGCCCCCTTAAAATGTTAAGAGATAGAAACATGGCATATAAATGAACCTCAAGTTAAATCCTTCTGCATTTTTGAGCTTTGAAGTTTGAACCAAATTTCACTCACACGTTGGCACTATAGAAACTTAGAAAGTACAAAAAGATATTCAAGATTATGTTTGAAAGCAAAGGAGCCTGAGGAGGGTTTCATAACATTCACTATCTTATGCCTCCAAAAAATTGCCTCTCTTCATCCATATAAGTGAATCTACGATCTTCAATCACCCCAATTCCCAAGCTACGGAATTTGTTAGATGGTTCTTTCTTACATACAAAAATTTATATTTTTGTCTTCTTTTATATTTTTATATCATACTATGAAAGCTAGATAAGCAATACACTTTTTGTTGAACGTTGTATTTAATCCACATTAAAATATTTGCATCTCTATAGTTATATCTAATTCTATCATATTCATTTTCAGGAGATGTTTTCCATGGTGATTCACTATTCATTTTGTTATCTTACAAATGGAAGTTTATTTCATATCGAATGGTATATTAGTCTCTCTAGATCTATTAATATTATGTTTGGTGATATTTTCCAAATGGATGTTGCTTATCTGATTAGGTTGGATCTCAAACATCCCTCGTAAGCATGAAAATGAGGCCTTGTCTTTCACAAGGAACCTTTGATTCTGAAAATCTGGAACTTGGAGTAAAAGATTTACGATTATCAAAATTGTGGAGTGAATATAAAGAGCCAATTGGTGTGTGGGGAGAAAGAAATTTTTCGGCAAAAGGCATATTAGAACACTTACATGTCACCAAGGATTCTACTGATTACCTATGGTATATGACAAGGTACATCTATTGTCTTTGTTTTAACATATATTGTTTCTTATTACTTAGAATGGATGATATTTGTAGGAGAAAGTTCTTTAAATTCAAATAATAAGTTTGATTTGTTCTAGAATAAAGTGTCTTTTAGCATTGAAACTAATTGATTACATATTCTTGAGGTTCAATTATTGGAAACATTACAAGCCATTTCTCTTTTTCTTATTGTTGCTTTTATTAGTAGATGGATATTACATCCTTAAAACAAGGGATCTGCAAACCTAGTGTTTTATTTTTTAAAAATTTACTAACAAAACAATGCTTATTATATAGTCATTGTATGGTTGGTTATTTGTTTGTTTGCTTCTGCCTATTTATGAGTCATTAAGACTATGACCCTTTAGTGGGAAAGAAATGAAGGTACATAAGGTTCTCTTTAGTGTGTTATTATTATTATTATTTGATTGAAATAATATATTATACAAGAAACTTACATGTAAAAATATAGAGGGACCATCTTCCTTATTGCAGTTAATCATGCAGTGAGGTTCGAATAAGCATCCTTTATCGAGAAAAACCCTTTAGCTAGTTTGGGTAGACAATACATCAAATACCCTTTTCAGAAAGGATTCAGTAGACCTTACTAAACCAACCTTCAATAATACACTTAGTATCCTCTAGGGTGAATACAAAACCATGGATTGAATATAATGCCAAAGGCCACAAGAATGACTCAACACCATGGATCTGCAATCGTCGAGTAAGGAAATGTGCTAGTGAATGAATCCCTGTTGAAGTGAATTTGATCTTAAGATTTACTTTCTTGGGATTTCATAATCATCACATTGTTTAGGAATACCCCCCTTGGCCTCTAGAGAGCTGGCCAAAAGTGAAGAGGAGATTGTATTGAGGTTGTTATCACAAAATCTAGCACTTGTGCAAAGCCTTCACAAGATGATAAACTTGTGTAACAATTGGAAGTAGATGCCACTGTCACGTAGGCAAGTACTTCCCTTGCTTTAGTTAATGACGGGTCCAACACAAGGGAGGCTTCCCTGACGACCTCAAGGGATTCTAAGATTAGCCAAGCCTATGGCCCCCTTTCTTGGTCACCTCAAAGGATGGGCTAGGTCTAGGGAAATGTGAAAAGTTGGGAAGAGTTTGGACAAGATAATTGATTTACATGTGTGAGACAAGTTCTCCAATGCATGCAATAAAAATTACCAAGTCTAACTAATGAATAACCATGTAATGTCCCATTTTTCCTAGACAGTCAGAATACCGTGGTGGTTTACCCAGTTTCTCGTAAACCATTAGACAGATGAGTTAGGGAAATGATATTGGTAAAGTCACTTTCGAATTATAAAGTGAAAACTTAGGAAAAGTGAGTTTATTAATATTAAACCCCTCTTTGAGGGTATTTCTCTCCAAATATTAATTAAATGAAAATATTAATGGAGAAAAAGAAAAGTGGAAGAGTAAAAGGACAGATGAGAGTTGGAAAAGGTATTATTGACTATTCATTTAAAAAATTGAGTTTTGGAGAGGAGCTAGAGAACTAGCGAGGGTTTCAGCTGGAAACCCATTTCGGCACCTCAGATTCGGCAGTGAAACTATCTGCCCTAGCCGTGAGATTGGAGAAGTCATTCCGGCTTCTCATTTGCAGATATTGGTAGTGTGATTCGGAGATCTTCATTGAAGAAAGAATTGCGTTTGCAGATTTGGTAAGGAGTGGCATTTTCCCTTTGGCACGAGTTGATAGTTTGTGGCGTCCCTTGAGCTAGGCGCATCCATCTTTGTCTTGCTGCATGTGGACCATTGGAGTGGAGTCGAGCCTCTTCTTAGGCGTGGAATCCCCCTGGCTGAGCGTGTCCTTCAGTGGTTATCTTTGCTGATCATCATCTATGAGCTGCGTGTTCATCTGGAGCTGGTCGTGTATCTCATCCCTTGGCTGTGTATTCTCCTTGTGCTGCGTGTGAGGGAAAGGGAGACGTGGCTGAAGGTTAATCTCTATTGGCTGGCCGTGCTTGCATTGGAGAGAGGCATCGCTGGAGTTTGGGGCTGCCATATCATTCCAGTCAAACAGCAAGACAACAATCATCAGAATCACCCTCCTTCAGCAAAATCGTGTGGGCAGCTTGGGCATTTATTATGACTTTGTGTGTAAGATGAAGGTTCCAGCTACCTACAGCAGGCTTCCTCATCAATTTTGAGAGGTATTCACACCTCAATTTGTTGTTATTGGTTCAGCAATTATTTTTAATAAATGACAGTCAGAATTTAGTGATATTGCTCATTCAAATGTGATGATTCTTCATGGTAATTTTATGGGTTTTGCTTAATAACATAATACCACCCTATGCACTTCACTTGGGAGGAATAAGGGATTGAAAAACCCCAAATCAGCAAACAAAACACCGAAACACACTGCTGTCTTTTTAATTTTCACTTTCAGCAGTCAAATACCAATGCATGCAAACTGTTTGACGAAAGTCCAACACCAAAACTAGAAGGGTTTTTCCAACTTTGGCAACTTAGAATATTTCAGTGGTATCAGAGCATGATCTTGGCCAGCTGTGGGCAACATTAATGACAGAGAAAGGGATGCAGAACATCACTTATAGGCACAGGAGGTATAGAAGCGTAGAGGGCAGAGAAGAAGAAATGGAGGGCAATCCAGGGAAAAATGCAAATCTGAGAGAGGACAAAGAGGATGGTTTGATCAAAGGGCTTATGAAAGCCTTACAGGATATTGCAGAGGGCCAGAGAGAGACCCGAGAGTTCATGGGCAGAATCACAGGTTATGTTCTAGGGAGTAAGCATGGTGAAGAAAGGGGGGAGAGCAGCAAGAGAGGGCAGATGGAAGAAGGGGGAAACACACACAAACCTCATATTGAGGTGATCACTTCCAGGACCAACCCTCAGAACCGCCCTCACGACTACAGTGAGATTCCTAGGTCTACCATGCCAAAGTTCTTAGGACCACTGGAGACAGGTACAGGAGGGCAGGTAGAGCAGGACGAGCCATTAGCAGCCTATTTCCAGGAGTATAAGGCTATGGATGCAGAATTGAGAGAAGCTATGACTTTTGCCGAGTTTTGTAGCTTCAAGGGGAGAAACAGGCCGAGGTTCTTCAACAAGGGTCCCACGCAGAGCTACGAGTTACAGCGCACAGTGGGCAAGCTCACTTTACCATACTTCGATGGGACGTCGAAGTGCACTGCACGAGCTTGGGTGCAGAAGCTCGACACCTACTTCCTGCTGAACCCCATGGCAGAGACCGATGCCATTAAGTTGGCAACATTGCACCTGGAGGGTGAGGCATAGGACTGGTGGTACCACGGGATGTCCACTCCGGGACATGCCCATATTGTCACCTATGCTGAGTTTACAGGGAGACTGGTGCATAGATTTGATAGGGGAGATCCCGAGTTGTCCTTCAGAGACTTGGCGCAGTTGAAACAAACTGGTTCGACAGAGGCCTTTATATCAGATTTCCAAAGGATATCAGTGATGGTCACCGATATCTCCGAGGCCCGATTGGTGATGTTGTTCACAGAGGGGCTAACCGAGACACTTCGAGGATGGGTGAAGGCTTAGAAGCCTATTTCGCTACAGGATGCAGTTAGCAGGGCTAGAGACCTACAGGATTCAGTACCCAAGCCCAAGCTCACCCCGAGACTGAACTTCCCCACGAAGTTCAATGACAGGGGACCACCATAGAGGGATGGCACAGGACAACAGCAAAGAGACTGGGCAAGACAACCACAGAGGGATTGGACAGGCAGGAACAGGATGGATGATGCTACCAGGCAGGATCTAAGGAGGAAGAAGCTGTGTTTTAGTTGCCAGGAACCATGGGTACCAGGTCACAGGTGTGCGGGCAAGGCCAAAGCACACTACATAGAGGTGTTCTCAGACAGCGGGGAGGATGAGGAAGTAGGAGAACAGGGACAGGAGGAGGATCCACCGATGGCAGAGGCAAAGCAGGCATCGATGGAAAAACAGGGGACTATAGCATCACTCTCAGGGATCCCCCGGTTTCATACCTTCAGGATGAGGGGAGGAGTACAGGGACACAGAGTGACGGTGTTGGTGGATGGTGGGGCATCTCACAATTTTATCGATGCTTCATTGGTAGAACGGAAGGGCATTATCACCGAAGCCTTTGAGGGCTTTTTAGTGATCATACCGTGGGAGAACACCCTAAACTGCACTAGATATGTCCCACGGATGACATTGAGCTTAGGGAACTACACGGTTACCGATGACTTCTTCGTGGTGAAGGTGCCTGACACCAATGTGGTGTTGGGAATTTAGTGGTTATACTCCTTAGGGAAATACACCACTAACTATCAGACGATGGAGATGGAGTTCCAGGGACAGGATGACAAGAGAGTGGTTCTGAGAGGCATGAACACTTACCCGCCCAAGGTAGTGACCGCAAAGAAGATGGAGGCAGTGATGAGGCAGGACGACATTGCATGGGTTGCAGAGTTTCAGATTTCAGTGCAGAAGCCTAAGGGCGGGGAGCCCAATTTTCCGAGAGAGATAAAGGCCTTGCTTAAGAAGCACCAGAAGGTCTTGGGGGATATACCTCTAGGTAGGCCTCTAGACAGGGGCTTTGAGCACACCATCAAGTTAGAGGAGGGTACGGGAGCAGTGATTACCACCCCGTATAGGCACCCTAAGGCCTATAAGGATGAGATAGAAAAGACCATCAAGGAGCTATTGGCGATGGGCCACATCAGACCGAGTTCGATTCCTTTCGCTTCTTCTGTAGTGCTGGTAAAGAAGAAGGATGGGACCCTCAAAATGTGCATTGATTACCGAGCCCTCAACAAGAGGACCATCAAGAACAGGTACCCTATACATTGGATTGATGAGTTGATGGATGAGTTGAGAGGGGCCAAATATTTTTCGAAGATTGATCTACGGTCAGGCTATCATCAGATCAGGATGCGAGAGGGGGATGAGTACAAGACAACCTTCAGGTGCCACTTTGGGCACTACGAGTTCTTGGTGATGCCTTTTGGGCTAACCAACGCCCCGGCCACATTTTAGTCCTGTATGAACCATACATTTAGCAAGCAGCTCAGGAAGCATTTGTTGGTTTTTTTTGATGACATTTTGGTCTACAGCCGCACTTGGGAGGAACATCTCCAACATCTAGATGAGGTGTTGGGCATATTGGACAAATAGGAGTTGTATGCGAAGTTGTCCAAATGTGAGTTAGGGTTGACAAAGATGCTCTATTTGGGGCATGTGATTGGAGCTCAGGGAGTGCAGGTACACTGGGACAAGATCCAAGCGATTCGTGATTGGCCTCCGCCGAGGAACACTACAGAGTTAAAGAGCTTCATGGGTTTATGCACTTACTACAGGAGGTATGTGAAGGGTTTTTCTCAGTTGACAGCCCCACTGACAGATTTGACCAAGAAGGGGGCCTTTGAGTGGATAGATGAGGCACAGGGGGTCTTCGACAGGGTGAAGGCCATCATGAGATCGTGCCCGGTCTTAGCTTTTTCAGACTTTACCCTACCCTTCGTGTTGGAGTGTGATGCATCAGGATTGGGTATTGGAGCCGTGCTTATGCAGAGGAATCACCCCATCGCTTTCGAGAGTCGAAAGCGAAGAGATTATGAGAAGGTCTACTCTATTTATGATAAAGAGATGTTGGCCATCATGCATGCATTGGCCAAATTCCGGCACTATCTAGTGGGCAACAGGTTCAAGGTCAAGACGGATCACAACAACCTTCGATTCTTCCTGGAGTAGAAGGAACTGAATGGCAGACAACAGAAGTGGGTGAGTAAGATCCAGGCCTACGATTTTGAGATTGAGTATGTGAAGGGGAAGAACAATGTGGTAGCCGACGCTCTTTCAAGGTGCCCCCTACTCTATCTTTGATGGACATATCAGAAGACTGGAAGAGTCTCCTACTGGTAGAGTATTCCAAGAACAAGTTTGCTTGCGAGTTTCTGGATGGACAGGTTACAGATGACAGGTACAGAGTGGTGGATGATGTTATCTACTACAAAGCCCGAATTTATTTGGTCCCAGGTTCGCACATCAGGCAGAAGATCATGCAGGCAACCCATGACTCACCGTTAGCAGGACACCAGGGGTTCCTGAAGACTTACAGGCAGGTCCGGGAGAGGTTCACTTGGAAGAACCTCAAGGGAGATATACTGAAGCACGTTCAGGAGTGCGGAGTATGCCAGCGGAACAAGGTGGAACACACCCATCCGACCGGACTATTACATCCATTGCCCATTCCAGATCAGAAATGGGAAAGCATCTCCATGGATTTCATCACCGGGTTACCCAAGGTACAGGGAAAGGATTGCATTTATGTCGTGGTGGATAGACTCACCAACTTTGCTCACTTCTTCGCTATTCCTTCAGACTACTCAGCTGCACAGGTGGCCGAGTTATTTTTCAGAGAAATTTTCCGTTTGCATGGGTTGCCCAAAACTATCATCAGTGATAGAGACAGCAGGTTCATGGGAGGTTTTTGGCAGGAGCTTTTCAGGTTGGTAGGTACCGAGTTGACACCGAGTACTAGTTACCACCCGCAGACTAACGGACAGACAGAGATCGTGAACAAATGGGTGGAAGGTTATTTGCGGAACTACATTTCTGGGCAGCAGAGAGCTTGGGTGAAGTGGTTACACCTGGGGGAGTACTGTTACAAAACCACCCATCACATGTCCATTGGCATGATCCCTTTTCGGGCACTCTACGGCTACGAGGCCATGAATTTTGCAGACGTTGTATTCGGGGACAGTTGGGCACCGAAGGCCAGGGATTGGATCCAGGACAACCAGGATATTCTGAGAGCATTGAAGGAGAACATGAGGGTGGCCCAAAATCAGCAGAAGATGTCTGCGGACAGGCACAAAACCGAGCGCTCGTTCGAGGTAGGAGATTTAGTGTTCCTGCGACTACAGCCATACCGACAATCTTCATTGAAGCAGAAGGGGGCCGAGAAGCTCAAACCTCGCTACTATGGGCCTTACAGGATAACTCGGAAAGTGGGGTAGGTTGCATACGAATTGGAGCTACCTGAGGGGAGCAAGATTCACAGCGTGTTTCACGTATCGTGCCTTAAGCAGGTAATAGGACAACAGGTGGTTGCCTCACATGAGTTACCCCCTTTGGATGACGAGGGGCGGTTGGCCACAAGCCCCGAAGAGATTTTACAAGTACGGGAGAGGAAGCTCCGTAACAGGGTGGTCAGAGAATTTTTGGTGAAATGGAAGGATCTACCTGTGGAGGATGCTACTTAGGAAAACGAGCAGGTGTTGCAGTTTCCAGGTTTGAAGTTGCTTGAGGACAAGCAAATTTGGGCAGGGAGGACTGTAATGTCCCATTTTTCCTAGACAGTCAGAATACCGTGGTGGTTTACCCAGTTTCCCGTAAACCATTAGACAGATGAGTTAGGGAAATGATATTGGTAAAGTCACTTTCGAATTATAAAGTGAAAACTTAGGAAAAGTGAGTTCATTAATATTAAACCCCTCTTTGAGGGTATTTCTCTCCAAATATTAATTAAATGAAAATATTAATGGAGAAAAAGAAAAGTGGAAGAGTAAAATGACGGATGAGAGTTGGAAAAGGTATTATTGACTATTCATTTAAAAAATTGAGTTTTGGAGAGGAGCTAGAGAACTAGTGAGGGTTTCACCTGGAAACCCATTTCGGTACCTCGGATTCGGCAGTGAAACTATTTTCCCTAGCCGTGAGATTGGAGAAGTCATTCCGGCTTCTCATTTGCAGATATTGGTAGTGTGATTCGGAGATCTTCATTGAAGAAAGAATTGCGTTTGCAGATTTGGTAAGGAGTGGCATTTTTCCTTTGGCACGAGTTGATAGTTTGTGGCGTCCCTTGAGCTAGGTGCATCCATCTTTGTCTTGCTGCGTGTGGACCATTGGAGTGGAGTCGAGCCTCTTCTTAGGCGTGGAATCCCCCTGGCTGAGCGTGTCTTTCAGTGGTTATCTTTGCTGATCATCATCTATGAGCTGCGTGTTCATCTGGAGCTGGTCGTGTATCTCATCCCTTGGCTGTGTATTCTCTTTGTGCTGCGTGTGAGGGAAAGGGAGACGTGGCTGAAGGTTAATCTCTATTGGCTGGCCGTGCTTGCATTGGAGAGAGGCATCGCTGGAGTTTGGGGCTGCCATATCATTCCAGTCAAACAGCAAGACAACAATCATCAGAATCGCCCTCCTTCAGCAAACTCGTGTGGGCAGCTTGGGCATTTATTATGACTTTGTGTGTAAGATGAAGGTTCCAGCTACCTACAGCAGGCTTCCTCATCAATTTTGAGAGGTATTCACACCTCAATTTGTTGTTATTGGTTCAGCAGTTATTTTTAATAAATGACAGTCAGAATTTAGTGATATTGCTCATTCAAATGTGATGATTCTTCATGGTAATTTTATGGGTTTTGCTTAATAACATAATACCACCCTATGCACTTCACTTGGGAGGAATAAGGGATTGAAAAACCCCAAATCAGCAAACAAAACACCGAAACACACTGCTGTCTCTTTAATTTTCACTTTCAGCAGTCAAATACCAATGCATGCAAAGTGTTTAACGAAAGTCCAACACCAAAACTAGAAGGGTTTTTCCAACTTTGGCAACTCAGAATATTTCAAACCACCTCTAGAACACTAGCTATCAAGTGAATGGGCTGTTGTAGTAAAATTTGCAGGAGTAAACAATGTTATACCAGCAACGAATGTTTTGTAACAGCAGCAAGAAATCAGCCCTCAAAAATAGTGATTAAAATCTTAGAATATAGCCCTTATCGAGTAGAACAAGATACAATAGCTAGAAAATGATTCTAAGCAACTTTAACCACAATATTAAGTATGCTATCAACAATTTAACCAATCCCTAATGGCTGTAGCAAACATTTATAACAGCAACAATAAGTTCACTTAGTTTGCCAAGCCTTGAGTTAGAATTAACATGAAAATGAGGTTAGATACCTAATTGTTAAGCTTGCTTGAGAGAGAGAGGATTTTTAGGCTAAGTTACGGTTCTAATCATCACTTGCAAACATGAAGACTAGTGCTGTTTTCATCTGGGACTCAAGTATGGACTATGGCTTTTGAATGTTCTCATTATCCCTGCCATTGCATTTTGTTCATGGCTGCTCTTAACTTTCTTTCTTTATTATCAGCCAGTTGCAATCTACCTTTGCACCTTTAGCCCCTTCTTCTCACAAGAGAATGAGGTACTTGCCTTTTTGGTGTACATGTAACCACCATCACCCAAAAGGTGGGAGAACAGAAGGATCATGGAAGGAAAAGTGGTAAGTATGGTCGGGAATGGTACGCTACCCCTTTCAAGGAACCCCAGTTGTACCCCTTTTCCCCAGGACTGACATCACGAGACTAAGACACTAATGATGGTCACCAAGGTGAAACAGGGCAAAAAGAATAACTTCTTGAGCTTATGATCCATTATCCAACTTCAACCCATTATTCTCACTCATATGCCAAATGCGTTAAATATGACACTTTATATGAAACAAGGACTAATGTACCTCATAATGTGTTGGGACACCCTCTTCCAATGAACCATGCTGATCAGGTGTGATGAGCTATGTTGATGAGGAGTGATGCATTCAAAGGGCTGATGGGCTATTGCTTGTGAGGATGCTGATGATTATCATCGTCGAGATCAATGTCTTCATCGCGTGCCATGAGACATGATCTCCTCTAGTTACCCGTAGGTGAGAGGGGGTAACAAAGGTGACAGTGATACATCTCCTAATAGTTTCCTCAAGGTTGCATCTGTGGAATGGGCTTTTTCCACTTAGATGCTAGTGTAGGAAGTAACAGTTCCATAGCACATTTCTCAAAGGAGCACCTATCTGTTAAATTTAGAGCTGTTATTATGTTCTTTTCAAATTACTAGAGCCTAACAACATAAGTAGGATCACTGAAAGAAACACAATCACAAGGTACACAACATTTTATCCTAGGAAACCCTCATGGGGGAGAAAACCCAACAAAAACTTCCTCAATAATAGATTTCCAATACAATGCCAAGAATAAAGACCAAACCACTGAGACTAACCTAGGACCGAGCATGCGCCTCTCTTCTCCTTCTTGTAACTACAACTTCCTTCAAAAGATGCACACTAGAAGTGTGTGTGTGAGTGAGTGAACAAATGAGACGTCCTCCGCTTATAAATACTAGTTGAGGAGGCACTAGGGTTATGTCTCTTCATCAGGTAGGGCCGACTTCTCCCAATAGTGGTTAAAGCCACTTTATTAAACCGTATTAAACCGTAGGGGCCGACTTCTCAAATACCACCATATAACTATGGTTTGACCAATCCACAAAAGGGGATTTGGTCTTATACAAGACCCGACATGATCAATCAACAAAAGGGGATTTGATCTATAAGATAATAACTCAAATATAATTAGAATATTCTTCGAAGTTACAATATTTCAACAATCCCCCTTAATGAGAAGGGTATTCTACTGACATAACCCAATACAACATCATCAGGAGAGAGAGAGGGCAACAACATCATCAACATCTGGAACACTGACTAGCATATCTACAAATCATCGGAAGCTTTTCTCATCATCAATATCATCATCGTTCACAACATGGAGCTGGAGTAGCATCATCATCATGTTGATGATTACAGCTATGTGAGACATTCTCCCGCTTACAAACTTGTGAGATGTTGATCATTGCAGCTATGTGAGTCTTTCTCCAACTTACAAACCTGAGAGAAAGCCCCTAAGAAGGGTACGTGGTTCCTACTTGAGACAGAGCTGGAACGTAAAGATGACCTCCTCCATTCAGAGAGTTGAGAAGAACTCTAGATGATTATCCAGTGGGAAATGCGATCTGTTGAGTTAGACGTGCCTGTGGCTGAGCACAAGGTGAATGTGTGAAATCTCAAAGTTCTGGGTGCATCGTCATGAGAACAGAAATGAAGATGATGTATTAGCCTCCTCTGAGCAACAGAGTTGACAAGAAACTCCAAATGGTTCTCTTGTGTGAGGCAGTGGGAAAGAAGATCTGTAGAGTGAACGTGCCTGTGGACAAGCACAGGTGAACGTGTGAAGATCTGGTTCTTCTGTGTAATGCAGTGAGCCAGAGATATGGACATCCCTATGGATGTGCCTCGAGTGGATGAGCACTAGTGGGTGTATAAGATCCCTTGCTATATTGTTCAAGAGTCAGACCTGCCTGTAACCCTAATTGTAATGTAAAGGGTACAGGTCGGCCCCACCTTAATGTGATTAATAATTAATGTAAAAGATAATTAATATAAAAGATAATTAATATAGTAATTATTAATTATATTTTGAGTTATTGAGGTCGGCCATATTGTGCCAATAGACACATCATTTGATGTGGCAAGTCTTATATAAATAAAGGTGAATCCCCATTAAGGAAACACACTTCTCATTGTGTCATCTCATGATTTCAGAAGTTGTGGTCTGAAATTATGAGAATTACAGCACCCTCTTGTGTGCTAGGTTTGGTGATGGTGTGGGAGGTCTTTCTCTTGAAGAATATAGCAAAGGATTGGCTGGGTTTTTTTCCCTTGTTGAGAAGGGTTTCTCAGGATACTTCTTGTGTTCTTGTGCATGGTTATTCTTCTTGTGATCTTGGTTTACTGCAGTAGTTATGGTTCAAGTAAAAGTTAAACAGAAAATTAAAGAGAATGCATGAGCCATAGCTCATTGAAAATTCAACATGGTATCAGAGCAGGTCATGAAGATGACCATCTACACATTAAATTCTGTGGTAAAGTTATCCCACCACCATCTCAAGGGAAGGGCTGGACCCCTTTTAATTTTCTGTGGTAAAGAATGAGGCTGGCCGCAGGCCTCTAAGGATGCCACAGAAAAATGCCTAACAACAAACCCTAAAAACAACAGACTTAAACTTGTAGGGCAGCCACAGCAAGGAAACAGGCCTGGCAGCTGAGGAAGAAGACTCGTACTGTTGGTGCGGTAAGGCTGCAGGCCTGTGGAGCATTTCTGTAGCAGCTACAGGTATCTAGCAGCAGTTTGAAGGCTGGAACAACACCCTTGAGTGCTGACAGGTGGGCAGCAGCAAGGACAATTCAGATCTGGTTAAAGAGCATTTCAGAGCATAATTACGGAGTGAATATCAGGGCTGTTACAGAGTTATTGCAGCATGTTCTAGACTTATTATCCTATGCAGTTTCAGAGTAACCTTAGGCAAGGTCTATATATTTTTGACATCCATATTAAGCATGTTATAGGTCTGACATTGAGGGCACAGATCCGAGTAGGATAAGAGTCGAAATTGAAGCAGACCTTGAGGACTATTCTGAGGCAGCAAATCTGAGGCAGACTTCATGTACGAGGGTAAGTTCTGAGGATTAAAATAAAATGTTATAACAGTTTTATGGTAAATCTGTAACAGAAAAATTAAAGAGGACCATAGATTGTACTTCCCAAGACCATCTGTGGATAAAGGAAGGAAAGTCGATGAAGAATGCTATTGCTGTTCTAGTTAATGAAGATGGTGTACAGCCAATAGATCTAGAAGCGTCTACCTTCTGAAAGAATGAAAGTGATATGATATCTCTTGTATAACATAATACAATAACCCATATTGAGTACATCTTGTGAGTAGTGGTTCCTTGTAGGAAATTGCTACAGCTGATTGAGAAAAGTTCAGTCAAGAACAACATACAACACACATAGCACCTACAGGAAAATAAAATGAAAAAGAAGGTTGCTACAACAATGACTGAAATAACAAGGAGTGTGCACAGATATGACTAAACTGTGCAAGCTACTGACGGAGCAAGTATTGAAACAATTGTGAGAATATTGAGCATGTACCTGGGGATGTTTGCTGAGTGGAATTGAAGGAATATACAAGATCGATTAGCTCCATTAAAATGATAGAGGAAACAGGGTTTTGTTGAGGCAGCAGAGAGTGGTTTAAGGCAAAACGAAACAAAGGGGATTGAGGGCTGTTGAAAATCAATAAAGAAGATTGTTGCAGCAGAGGCAGAATATTGTATTGAGGGTGATTCTCAGTAAAACTCTAAGGCCGAGTAAGTGAAGGATGAAGTACCCTTTAGTGATGATGTTCTGGAACATATTGTTGGAGGATCTCCATTTTGTCTTTGAAGAATAGCACCCAGACACCTTGATATCCAAGAGTTATGAACAAACATGAAAAATGCATCATTATGAGGGCATTTTCTCAAGCAGAATCTCCATTGGTGTACACTCTCAGGTTTGCATTTGTGTATGTATATATATATATATATTATTTGCATCATTGTCATGAGGGTACTTGCAGGAGCAAGGAAGCCTTGCTGCAATCGTGGATCCAGAGGGATCTCAGTGCATTTAGAGGAACAACACACTGGAGGAGAAGACTCCAGGTTTGATTTTTTTAAATTATCATGCCTATAACCTACATTTCTAAGGTTGCTACATTACAAGTAAGTGTTATACCTGTGACAACAATCCTTAAAATGTTTTGATTCTAGAGATGTATTCCTGAATCTCCACTAGGAGATGTTCTTGTGTTGTTTCCTTTTGTTTGTTTTCTTGTTCTAGGCAGGTTAACAACAAAGGAAGATGCTTATGCTTCAGACTTCAGAGGGAGTCACTTGACTCAGAAGGAGTCAAACTAATTGAGAAAGAGAGACAATACCTTCTTCCTCTTTAACAATCCAGAGGGAGATAGCCATTGATACAGTTGATACAGTTGATATTCCCAAGGACTTTACAATAGGCCATAAAAGCCCTGTCTGGGCTTAACAAACTTTGCAAGAGGCAGAAAGACATGTAGTTGATGGAAGTATCGAGAAATACAAAACGAGACTTATCGTCAGAGGATTCTCACAAACAGAGGGAGTTGCCTATGATGTGACACTTGATCCAGTAAAGCCGATACACTTCCATCCGTACTACCATCCATGAGTTGGAAGCTATATCAGATGGATGGATTCTTGATGAGTTTGGGTTTCAGCAAGAGTGTTGTTGATCCAAACCTATATTATTACAGTATTAGTGACGAGAACCTTCTTTTGATGACTTATTCATAAAGCCTTGTTGTTGGATACAAGTAATCCTTGACTTCTGAATTCGAGATGAAGAATCTGAGTATGATGCACTACTTCTTGGGACAAGAAGTATGACAGAGGATCGATGAGATTTTCCTGAGTCAAGGAAAATATACAGTGAAAATATTAACGAAGTTCAGTATGACAAGAATGCAAAATCCACCGTGATGGATTTAAAGAAAAAGATTGATGATGATTCAGACGAGATTGATCCACAACTTATTGGATCACTGATGTATCTGGTTAACACCAGACTTGATTCATGCCATGCAGTAAGTGTGCTTAGTCATTTCATGAGTCAACTGAGACATACTCACTAGACAATAACAAAACATGTATTGAGATATATATAAGGCACAGTTGGATATGGCCTGAGATATGCCTCCAGTGTGAACTTGAGTTTGCAACACATGCCAATTCAGATTGAGGAGAAAGTACAGTGGACCGAAAGAGCACATCCAGTTGATGTTTGCCATGGTTTCCTAATGCAATAGGAAACAAAACTCTGTGACCTTGAGTACCACAGAGACAAAGTATATAGCAGTGAGTGTGCGAAGCAATGTGGCTTCACAAGCTTCAGACAGATTTACTTGACCATGAGATGGATCCTATGATGATAACCAAGAGCTGTGTATAAAGATCCTTGAGAACCCAGTGTTTCCTGATGGATCGAAACACGATGAGATGAAATATCCTTATATTAGAGATATGATGCAAAGGAAAATCGTACACATGCAATACCTTCCTACACATGAGCAGATTGCAAACATCTTCACCAAACTAACTTGGTGAAGAATGCCTTCCTAGTTGAGAGGGAGTATTGATGACTCCAACCAAGACAAAATTCAGAATACATCCATGTGAGACTTGGCATGATGAAGAATGCCTCCCTAGCTGATAGGGAGTGTTGATGATTGCAGCTATGTGAGAAATTATCCAGCTTACAAACCTGTGAGATGTGGATCATTGCAGCTATGTGAGTCTTTCTCCAACTTACAAACCTGAGAGAAAGCCCTTAAGAAGGGTACGTGGTTCCTACCTGAGACAGAGCTGGAACGTAGAGATGACCTCCTCCATTCAGAGAGTTGAGAAGAACTCCAGATGATTATCCAGTGGGAAAGGCGATCTGTTGAGTTAGATGTGCCTGTGGCTGAGCGCAAGGTGAACGTGTGAAATCCCAAAGTGTTGGGTACATCGTCATGAGAACATAAATGAAGATGATGTATTAGCCTCCTCTGAGCAACAGAGTTGACAAGAAACTCCAGATGATTCTCCTGTGTGAGGCAGTGGGAAAGAATTCCTGTAGAGTGGACGTGCCTGTGGACAAGCACAGGTGAACGTGTGAAGATCTGGTTCTTTTGTGTAATGCAGTGAGCCAGAGATATGGACATCCCTATGGATGTGCCCCTAGTGGATGAGCACTAGTGGGTGTATTAGATCCCTTGCTATATTGTTCAAGAGAGTCAGACCTACCTGTAACCCTAATTGTAATGTAAAGGGTATAGGTCGACCCCACCTTAATGCGATTAATAATTAATGTAAAAGATAATTAATATAAAAGATAATTAATATAGTAATTATTAATTATATTTTGAGTTATTGAGGTCGGCCCTATTGTGCCAATAAACACATCATTTGATGTGACAAGTCTTATATAAATAAAAGTGAATCCCCATTGAGGAAACACACTTCTCATTGTGTCATCTCATGATTTCAGAAGTTGTGGTCTGAAATTATGAGAATTACAACACCCTCTTGTGTGCTAGGTTTGGTGATGGTGTGGGAGGTCTTTCTCTTGAATAATATAGCAAAGGATTGGCTAGGTTTTCTTCCCTTGTTGAGAAGGATTTCCCATGATACTTCTTGTGTTCTTGTGCATGGCTATTCTTCTTGTGATCTTGGTTTAATGCAGTAGTTATGGTTCAAGTAAAAGTTAAACAAAAGATTAAAGAGAATGCATGAGCCATAGCTCATTGAAAATTCAACACATCATCTGTATGAAGTTGAAACATCAACATCAATTAGCATAACGCTAAAGAAACAATATCACCAACTCGAGGTTGGTACACCAACATCAACAACATGAAGCTGATACAAAAACATCATCAACAACACAAAGATGAAGCAACAATATCATCAACACGAGGCTGAGACAACATCATCAACAACAACACGAGGCTGAAACAACAACATCATCAACACGAGGTTGAGACAACAACACGAGGCTGAAACAACAACATCATCAGCATGAGGTTGAGATAACAACATCATCATCATATGGCAACAGAATGAGGCAGGTGCAACAACAAAATTTTGTGGTACTCTGACAGACCGTCCTTACCAGACCTTCGGGATCTGCCCAGGAATCATAAGATTCCCTAGGATGTAAAATCCTAACGGAGCTACCACGTGGTACTCTTACAGACCGTCCTTATTGGAGCTTCGGGATCTGCCCAGGAATCAAAAGATTCCCTAGGATATAAAATCCTAACGGAGCTACGACTATTGACCACAACTGGCATATACATGCACAGGTACTCTGATAGATCGTCCTTACCGGACCTTCGGGATCTATCTAGGGATGATCAATCCCCCAGGATATAAAATCCTAACGGAGCTACTCGTTGTTGGCCAGGATACCCTAGTATCATCAACATCACTTCCCCTTTCGAGGGAGGTCCTTTTGGACTATACCAAGCTTGTCTCGGAAGTATTCAAACTTCACACGAGATAGAGGCTTGGTCAATACATCTGCAACCTGCTCATTTGTGCCAACATATTGGAGCTTTACAACTCCTCTCTTCACCCTATCACGAATGTAGTGATATCGGGTCTCTATGTGCTTCGACTTGTCATGGAACACTTAGTTCTCCGTCATCTTTATGCAACTTTGGTTATCACATAGGATCACTGTGGTTTCCATCTCTAGATGGAATAGACCTGTCAACAACTTCTGAAGCGATATGGCTTCACAATTGGCAGAACATGTTGCAAGGTATTCCGCTTCTGCCGTGCAGAGAGCAATACTGGATTGCTTCCTGCTCTGCCATGAAGTCATGGCTGACCCCAGACTGAAACAACATCCTGAAGTGCTCTTTCTATCAGAAACACTTCCAGCCCAATCTGAATCAGTATAACCATACAATCTGAAGTCATGATCTCCAGTATAACAGAGACCATAATCCAAAGTACCCTTAAGGTATCTCATCACATGCTTTGCAGCTACAAGGTGAACACGTCTGGGCTTTACCAGATACTGAGTCAAGGTGTTCATGGAAAAGCATACATTTGGCTTGGTATTCGTCAGATACATCAACGAATAAATAATTTGTCTGTACAGAGTAGCATCATCCAACTCGGACGAAGTATCAACCAAGAGCTTCAACTTTGTTTCCATGGGTGTGTTCATGGCTTTACATACCAACATGTCAAACTTCTTCAGCATTTCAAGTGCATACTTCCCTTGGTCAAGGAAGATCTTCTCTGGGCTTTGCCAAACTTCAATACCTAAGAAATAAAGCATCAGGCCTAGGTCTTTCATCTCAAATTCTGCAACAAGATTTTTCTTACAATATGTAATGAGCTTTTCTCCTCTTGTTAAGAATAAGTCATCCACATACAACAACAATATAACTGTCTCATCATTCATAATCTTAAAGGTTAGAATCAATTTTACTCTTGGTAAAGTCCAAGCTCGTCAGGAAACTGCCAATGCTACCATACCAAGCTCTTGGAGCTTGCTTCAACTTGTAGACATGAGTCTTCTTGTCCCGTACTTCAAAACCAAATTTTTAAATCACATTACACCAATCTTGCTACTCTTGTTCAATTGCATCTTAATCTGCACAATCATGTGCTAGCTTTATGTGTTTTCTGCAAAGCACTATTTGTCTCACTGCTTGAGAGTATGTCCTCTGCTCTTTCTGCAATTGTTCCTCTGGGATTGGGACTTTGCACCTGCAACTTCTCTGAAGCTGAGAATCAGTGTAGCTGCTGAACTCTGAGAGTAGCTCCTTTACTCTATCACGACAACAACTTCATCTGAAACCGAGAGTGGCTTAATAACTGATACTGAAAGTAGCTCTTCTTCTTTCATGGAGGTAACTCTATCTGCTATTGTAGTCATGTCTCCATGGGCCGACTAATGTACTGCACCAACTGGCACTCAATCTCAAATATAGGGATTGCTCCCCCTACATCTCATACTTGTATTTGAATCATGGTTGTTCTGGTTGTCTTCATGAATACTGGAACTATTTCTTTGATTACTGGAGCAAGTGTCTTGTCATAGTCTTCTCCCTCTTGCTAGGAGAATCCTCTGGACACAAATCAGACTTTGTACATCTTTATACTTTTATTTGCAACATGCTTGTTCTGTTAGATCACTCTTGGAAGTCACTACTGACTTCCTTTCTCGTCTTAAGGAAAAATCCATATCCCAGTCCTTCTGACTAGCTTCCTTCTCTGTTACTGAAACAAGGGAATCTTCCCAGGAGATTTCAAATCTCCTAGAAGTTTCTAAAGCTACGATCTAGTGTTCTCAACTCATGGCATCTGTCTCCCAGTCCTGGAAGATGTCTTCTTTTCCCATCTGATCCTCTCAGAGATCGGGGCTAACTCTGTTCTTGATTTCTTTTGAGTCTACAAAGACTTCATAGTCTCTACAAGCTATACTTGGTGTTGAATACCAAGTCTTAATATGAAAAACTGAGTCAGACTTCAAACGAATTCTTCCTCCTGTCAAGGTGACTTCATTATCCTTTGACCAAGTCTACTGTGAGCTCTGTTCTAATGTTCAATCATCTTTGAAGCCTTCTGCTCCTTACAATCAATCTCCATATGAGATACTCTGTATCTCAAAAGTAGTTTTTTCTTCATCTTCTTTGGTACATGAATGTATACAATCACGTATACAACTTGGATGGTCTGCTCCATGTCTCATCTAGTATGTTGCCTCTTGCAACCATCACTATAGCTTCCTCAGGGTTATCACCTATGACCTGCCCGGAACGAGATCAACAAGGGAGAAACAACAAACAAGAATAATCCTCTTTATAATAATGATAAAACAATAGCAAGAACAATCGTCATAGTAGCTCCTTGCTATTACTTGCGACCTGCCTAAAACAAGGGTCAAAAGTAAGAAATACAATACGAAATGAGAGCAACACTCTTCTAGTGTTGTGATCAATCATTCCTCCATGGTAACCTGGAACCAAAAGAAGAAGTTTCTCCTAGAGGAGATGTTAGTTGTATTTGGTAAGTGATTACAATAAGCATTCATCTCTATAATGCTCACATGCTACCAAGTATAAAACCTTTAAAGATTGCTTATCTCAAATATAGTGTTTACTTGTAATGAGGTAGTTATCAAACTTGACATGTGCAAGTTTGAATCTTATCAACTTAATCAATCAAACCTGGAACTTGGAGTCTTGTCCTCAAGAATGAGTGTTGTTGCTTTTCTTCCTAGACTCCTTTGCTCAAGATGACATGTATTCTCTTCAACCTGTCCTCTGCATTGAGATAATATGCTTTCTTGGCAGAAATCTAAGTTAGAGAATAAACTCTATAAACTCATCTTTAATCAATCTAATACCTTGAGTTTAGTTTTTACCAGTGGTTAGTATGATGGTCATAACTTCAACATACAACCTAGATGTTCATAATGTCATAACAAATAGATGCATATCAAAATAATCAAACTTGGGGTGCATTATTCCTCTGAATGTATTGTATCTGAGGTTCTTCTAGATCTATGACAAAAGATCCCTTCTCCTGCAAATACCCTTTAAAACTAACAGTTTAAACATATGTAAGTACATACCTCTGATAGTATTGGCAGGTAGTGGCACCATCCAGCAGCAGTGGCAATAAATAACAAACCTTTAAAACTTCAATGGTGCTGCAACTGATACTGATACTGCAACTGCAACTAGTATTTCAACTGCAACTTAGGGTTTTATGAGGAAACACTAATTTTTCAAACTTCAAATTTTGGAATTCTGATCCAGGGACTAGATGCACTGGGTTGAGGCGAGTTGTCTAGAGCTGTCTGTTTTCAAAAAATCCAAATTTTACCCCTTGAAAGTGGACCTGCGCAAATCTGGATTGGTACTTTTGGTACTGGTTCTGGTTTCTTGGTTTTCTGGTACTAGTCAAAACTAGGGTTTGACTTTTCAGAGGCTCTAGCCACTGAAAAGGTGTGCTCAAGCTACCAAGTGATGCGCTAGGCTAGGGCACACTTCCCTAGGTGGTTTTTAGTCAGAAATTCCTTTCCAATAAAAAGACCTAATTTTCTTGTACGACAACAGTGACGTTTTTGGATACCCAGTGAAAGGTGCTCTATTTAGTTAAGCTCTGATACCATGTTAAATTTAGAGTTGTTATTAAGTTCTTTTCAAATTACTAGAGCATAAGAACATAAGTAGGATCACTGAAAGAAACACAATCACAAGGTACAAAACATTTTATCTTGGGAAACCCTCATGGGGGAGAAAACCCAATAAAAACTTCCTCAATAATAGATTGCCAATACAATGCCAAGACTAAAGACCAAACCACCAAGAATAACCTAGGACTGACCATGTGCCTCTCTTCTCCTTCTTGCAACTGCAACTTCCTTCAATAGATGCGCACTAGAAGTGTGTGTGTGTGTGTGAGTGAGTGAACAAATGAGACGTCCTCCTCACTTATAAATACTAGTTTAGGAGATGCTAGGGTTATGTCTCTTCATCAGGTAGGGCCGACTTCTCCCAATAGTGGTTAAAACCACTTTATTCAACCCTAGGGGCCGATTTCTCAATTACCACCATATAACTATGGTTTGACCAATTCACAAAAGGGGATTTGGTCTTATACAAGACCCGACATGATCAATCCACAAAAGGGGATTTGATCTATAAGATAATAACTCAAATATAATTAGAATATTCTTCGAAGTTACAATATTTCAACACTATCCACTTAATTATTTTATATTATTTGGAGGTGGGTGCATGTTGACTTGTCACTCTCCTAGTGTGTAATATCCCAAACAATGCTTATACACTTTCCTTCTCACTGCTGTAGCAAAATGCCAAGTTTTATGAGTGTTGACTTTCGTCAAACACTTAGGCTGTAGGTGTCTTTTTACTGTCAAAACTCTCACTATACTGCTGTTGGTATTTTAGCCGAGTTATGATGTGTTATAGATGGTTTATGTGCATTTCAGGTGTACCCAAAATATTGATTTTCACACAGTAAAGATCTTTGCAATAGCAACATAAAAGAATCCACAAGAATACGACGAATATACTGGTGTAAACTCAACAGATATTTATCATTTTATTTCAGCATATAATAGAATAACAGCAGCTGTAATAACTCTTAAAGATTAGCTTGCAAAATACCAGAATATATGGGCGGAAGATGACTGTATAGATGGTCCACTAGATAGCTCTGAATGTAGTCCCAAAAATCAGCGCCTTCCCTACAGAGAACTCAACCCCCACAAGAGGGATTTGGCCAATACTGTATACTATATCTCTGCACCTTCTCAGTCCAGTTCAGAAAGGGACTCCAGGAATTAGTGGCAGCACTCCACAGTTCAGAAATGGAGAATAAATGCGCCCATATTGGAGATAAACCTCAACATTTAATCAACAACATTATTTTTCTGTGTATAGACTAAGAGATGCACCAAGTTAGAGATAAGACGCCACCCAATAGTGAATACAGACCTGCATTGATGTAGATAATTTCTCAACTCCAAACTACTCCACAATAAGCAATATGAGGTGCCCAAACAGAGGAAAACAACACCCATAAGTAATATAGTTTGATTTCAGAAGCAAGCTCGCCCTCTAGCACTTGAAACTCGGCATGTCAAGAAGCACTATGACCCAGCCATGATAGAATGGCTTCCCCACATCCACTAACTCGTCCAACAGTTAAAGGTAGCGTCCTCCAACTTATATATTAGCCTCCAATGATGAAGTCGACCCACAATAAAGAAGAAGTCGGCCCCTAGCTCATAAATATCGCCCAGACTGAAGAGATTCGACCCAAGGAACTCGTCCCACTTAGAAAATGGCGCTCATACCCGCATATAAACTATGAGTAAAAAGGAACTTGCCCAACAAAACTCAGTTGACCTCCCCAAGGATTATCTCAGCCACAAAATGGAAGACTTAGCTGGAAAGAAGATATAACTCGATAACCATGAAGTTCATTGAAGAGATATGAAGTGATCTCTTACCCAAGTCTAGCTAGGGTGTATAGCTTCAACACCGAAACCAGAAGCAATGAAGGGTTTCTCCAAAACCCTAGACTCTCTTCTCAAGAGCTCTCCAAAATCTTTTTCTCAAATGACAATGTCAAGAATGAGGGGAAACTCCTCATTTTTCCCTTTTATGTTCACTTGAGCCTTTTTCCCGCTCCTTTATTATTTAATTAAAAATAAAAGTCACTTATTGGGTTTCTCACTTTATAATTTTAAAGTGACTTTTTAATTAGCCTAGGACCCTTGTCCCCTCTTTCCCCTTTTTTACTTTATAAAGTTCAACTAGGCGAATTATGTCCCCTAGTTCACTTTTCCGCCTTAGCCCACGGGAATTTAATTAGGCTAGCAGAATTCTCTCTTTGTGACTCTTTAAGCGAATGGTGAAATATCCCTGATCCGGATGATCAAGATATTTGCTGCAAATCTGATACACTGGGGGTTTCTGGATGCGTTTTAGGGTTTGATGTAGATGCTCTTGTTTAAAGTGTTTGCATGTCAGTTATTATTGTTGCATGTAGGTTCTCATAGTTGCATGTAGCATAACAAAGGTATTACAATCATAAAATGACGCATGCAATAGCAGATAAGAC
>JASDQU010710483.1:13847-24095 GCA_032191745.1 Picea mariana
GATCCCTGTCACTGACTATGATCTTAAGAGTCCCATGAAGCTTATGGGCATGGTCCTTAAAAGTGGCTACCATTAGGCTTGTTGAAATCAAAAAAGTGATACTACAGAAGTGGGCATCTTTGGTCAATCTATCTATCACTATCAAATAACACTCTTTCCTTTTGATTTAGGAAGGTCGATGATGAAGTCCATGAACACTTCCTCCCATCATTGGCTATGAATCACCAGTTGTTGTAATACTCCTACTGACTATACTATCCTTCCTTGAGAGTCCCCTTTCCATGAGAACTTATCCGATGCATTTTGTTTTCCTTCGACTGTAGGATGATTTGCTATGATGTTAGGTCTTGTTGCCATTCTAGTCATGTTGATACCATCCAATAGGGGTTGATGACAAAAATGGTGTTTAAAAATTCAATGTCCTCATGATGTCTAGAAAAAACATCTACTACTACATTTTCCTTGCCCCTTCTTGTATATAATTTCAATCATGCCCCAACCTTTGGTGATCCATTTTCTTGTTCTTACGTGGCTAGTCATTGTTCCAAATTTGATCTTAAATTGTCTACCCATTAAGTGCAATCTTCATTGCTTCACTGCATGCAATATAGCCATCATTTCCTTCTCATATGTATGTGGATTTGCATAAGTCTTACCCTAAAGATGGCGACTTTCAAATGTTATTGGCCTACCTTCCTGCATCGAGATTCGAGACTTTTTTAATCACATGCCCAGAGGCATCACATTCAACTACAAAGGTTCCGTTGGAGTCAAGTAAGGCTAAGACTGGTGTAGAAAATAGGACCTCCTTGAGTCTTTCAAATGCTTGAATTGCCTATTTTGTCTATACAAATGCATCTTTCTTGTGCAATGTTCTAAGAGGTGCATCTATGCAGCCATAGTTCTTAACAAACTTGAGGTAGTAACCTTGATGTTCTTAGGAATTTGAAACTCCACCATAGCCTTGATCTTGTTAGGATCAACTTGACACCTTCACGTGATACAATATGCCAAAGATATTCAACTTCTTGCACACCAAAGGCACATTTGGACTCTCTAGCATATAGTTGATGTTCCTCCAACAGTTGCAAGACTTGATCGACATGCGCCAAGTGATGATCCTCCAAAGTTTAACCATAAACAAGTATATCATCAAAGAAGACTAGTAAAAAATGAGAAAAGGCTTGAACACAGAATTCATCGGACTTTGGAAAGTAGAAGGGGCATTTGTGAGCCCAAGGCATCACGAAAAGCTCACAGTGACCCTCATGGGTGTGAGATACAGTTTGAGGTATAGCATCTGCTTTAATTCCAATTTAATAGTAACTAAAACGTAGGTCTGACTTAGAGAAGAACACTGCATTACACAATTCACCAAATAAATCATTAATAACTGGAATGGGAAACTTATCTTATAGGGTAAGCCTGTTTAATGCCCGACAAACTGGACACATACACCACGAAGATTCCTTTTTGTAGACTATAACCACTGGTGTAGAGAAAGCACTTTGACTGGGCCAGATGATTCCTGCATCGAGCATTTCTTGCACCACGCATTCAGTCTCAGTCTTTTGAGCATATGGGTAGCGGTATGGTCTGATATACTTCATTATTCAATCTGGCACTTGGGCAACCTAGTGTATATTCTAAGAGGAAACGAAAGGCATGAAAGGCATTGAGATTTAGAAAGCTAGAAAGAAAAACCCGGGGAAACGAATTATAAAGTTCCGCCGTCTGAAACCATATAACCCCAAGCTTCCGTCCCTGATGTGCGAAAGCAGGTTGATTTGAGGAAATTGAAAACAATTTAAAACTTATTAGGAACATGCAGTGCCTAGAGGGGCGAATCTACTTCTGTAAAAGGGGGCATGAGAGCACCAACTTCAAAATTTTAAATGCCAGTGATTTTCTTCAATACAATTCCATTCCCCATAGGTGTCCGAAATTGCATTATTACAGCAGCACAAGTTGGAGATTTGAATTCTTCCAATAACCTTGGAAACTACACGCATTCCTATTCCACCCCTTCTTTGTTGAAATTCTGTGTAATTCTTCATATTGAAATAATTACAGTTTTAAGAGAAACGCAGCAAAAGAAAGTTGGAAAATTGAATCATTCAACCTGGGAATTTTTGGAGTAAAAAAGAGTACCGTAACACCTGTCGCTAGTTCAGACTTTAAAATATCATGTTGATGAGAAAACAACAAGAGCAAAAGTGGGTACGTCAGGTTTTTGGCATGTACCTGGCGGACGCAGAGACTCGGGCAGTTACAGAGAAGCTTTCATGGAGGTGCACCATTCAAACACCAGACTTGGGCGGGGCGGTTCGTGTACTCTATGTAAATGCCTGAAGAGTGTCGTGGAAGGAACCTATATATATATAAACTTTCCGCGGCAATTTAATATTCTAAGGCAACTTAATATTCTAAGACAGGATGTGTATTAATATAAAGGGTTGTGCCGGTACTGGGAAAAAGATACGATTATGATAAAATATGGAGTGCCTTGTTGGTGTTAGAAATACAACTAGGAATAGGATAGAGGGCTTAGAGGGCTGTGTTCATATGTATTTCGAAATCTTAATACACTTAATAATTGGGTATTTTTTTTGATAGTGGTATCGATATAAATAGAAGAAAAGAAAGAAGGAAGAATTAAGTATTTTTTTTAATAAGATATAATGAAATATATATTAAATATGTAATATAATTTTTTTTAATTTATATATATAATAATAATAATAATCTATTTTTAAGGTTATGGTAAAGTTTACGAAGGTATATATATCCTACTTTTTTTGGATTTGAATCAGTGACTTCTTAAGAGGAAACACATGTTTTTAACCATTAGGCTCACTCATATAATATGTAATTTTTATTTAATTTTAAATAAAAATAATGATTTTTTAAAGATAAAATATCATTTATAATATTATTTTAATTTTATATTAAAATGAATTTAATGCATTTTATAAAGTAGTTTATTTTAACAATTATGTATCTTAATTATATACACATTTATGTTTAAAAGACAAAGTAATTGCCTATACATATTATTGCATAACTAATTAAGTAGACTGTTGGAACCTATATAATCCTAAACTTTGAGCTTTACATTCTCAACTTGATGAAAATATAATCTTTTCCAAAGTGGTAGTTCAAGAAGTTAACTTTCGAAATTCAAGTCAAATTTAATTATGATTAATTGGAAATAAGGTGCACATAATATTCGTCCCGCCTGATCGAATGATTCTCATTTCCCCAGAGTTTTGGAGCTACATGATTGTTAAAGAGTCAAATCACTAAAGATCACTTCGGAGCTTCGCGCTTCGGGCGTTTCGATAAGTCTTCACGACCAAGTCCCGAAACCCAAAAGTGTTTGTTATCACTTTTTCATAAACCTTTAAAGGACACGATTCACAATACACGCGTACCTTTTGAGTCTCCTCTAGGTCGACACGTGTCATCCATTCCCGACGTTTTCATCTGAAGATTCATACGATTCTAAGTAACACGTGGCACCCCCTGGTCTCGACACGTCATGTAAGATGACGTCACCTTCGACACATCACTACGGGTAGTGATCTTTCGGAAATATAACAAAGAGCTAACTCGTGAATCTAATATGCACTAAATTGTCGAAATATTAAATCTTAATTAACTAAGTTAATCTTGGTTAAAAGATAGTTAACGACTTTGCACTTCGGAATTCGGACATTTACCTTTCGTCATATCCTAAAATAGTCGAAGTCTGAATTTCTGAAAATCTTGAACTAAAATGTGATTAATTAAAACTTAAAATTGATTATCGGTTAATTAATCTTTCATAGTTTCGGATTTTGGGAATTTCTTCTCGAGCTACATTCAAAAATCCTGAGGTTCGATATCCGAAGCACTTGAAATTATAAAACACTTAATTAATATTTTAAGACGGATTATCCCATAATTAATCTGTTGCGGATTCGCAATTCAGGAAATTTCAAATCTATTTCATCCAAAACTCTCGAACGTGAACCACCGAATATTAATGGCATTTATCATAAATTAATGGTAATGATTTTTAGCATGGATTGTGGATTGCCAGATATACTTTTTCGTTAAGGTTAATAAATTTACTGCCAATAAAGGTATACTCAAATCAATGTACCTGAAATGAATAAGAATGCTTGATTTTGAATTCTATTTTCATCTTCGCAGAGTAGTAAGTTTTACTCAACTGAGAAGCTCACACATTCCCCTATAACATGTAACCCCATTCCGATTTTATCAATATCATGGCACCACGAAAGATGATCAAAGCAGATGGTGAAGGTGCAAATCTGAATGTAGACGTTTTATTAGATACCACACCACGAGCCATAGACACGGTGAAATCTTGGACACATGTGTTCGAGATTTTGGAACATGAGCTTATAAATAGCCCAGCAAGATCTCTTCATGAAGGTCGACGCCATCCATAAATGATACCAGATAGTGGACCTCGCTCTACAAGATATCTATATTAAAGAAAGAGAGGCTCGCTCAGCTCGAGTCAAGTTTCAAGAGGTTGTCTTATTGGTACCAAAAGATGATGTCTCAGATGTTCCTCAGCTTTCTCTTTCTAAACAAATAAGAGGCGATATAACTTTAAAGGCCTGGGAAACAAACCTAGCAGAAAGCAAAAGACTTGCTAGAGAGGTAAATGAAGCTTGTCTATAAGTGTTGTCCCTGCTAGACATAGGACTAATCGATTTTGAAGGAAATGTTATCTCTGAATCCCTGGGTCAAATTGATATAGCAAAGAACTAGTATAATTCCAGAACAAGCAAAGAAGAAGCTTTGACGGCCATTCAGACAATGAACCAGATTGATCTCCTTCAAATAAATAGATGGATAGTAAACCCAAGTTTGTAATTACGAGTCATATCCCAAGGAGTGAAAAGGATACAAGAAAAGTTGCCTCGGGTAGAGAGGAAGTTATACACTTTCGAGGCTAATGAAGTAATTGAGCCTTCAGGGTTAGTGGTGAAATTAGTGAGTAGATGCATCCAATGCATTGAATATGGGAAGGCAGGCACATCCAGAAACAAGTAAGGGAATATGCATATGTTATTCACATATTATAGGGACAGATGGCAACAAACAAAAAAGACCAGAAATGGATGACAAATCATCTAGAAGATCAGACGACAGAAGCATTTTGGCCAACAGACAAAGAGATTGCCACTGAAGCTCATCATTCTTATTTTCTATTTTCTTATTTCAAATATTTGTTATTTAAATTAGGAGAAGTCCAATCGTTACGAGTTGTGACAGTTTTGTATAAATACATAGATTGAAGATCTATTGAGGGTTGCTTCTTGCAAAATGTAACAAAGAAAACTCTCCTTATTGAGTATTAATACAAGTGCAGATAAACATTCCATTTTTTTTTGAGATTGGGTTATGTGTTTCTTCTGTTTTTCCATATCTCAACATTTCTTTATGCAATTTGTTAACACTCCGTAAATCTGTTCGGTTGATAAACAGACGATGAAGGTAACTTTTTCAACCAACTTTGAGGCACGAAACTAGCCTTTCAGACCTGGAGAGGGCTCTCGAGAGAGACTTTGTCTCTGTGCAGGATATGGCTTTAAAGCAGTGGCTAGATTTAACACCTTTGATATAATGGGTTATGGTTACATTGGCGCAAGAAAATAAGACTTGGGCTATGGAGTCGATTCGAGGAAACAACGGAAACAAATGACTCGATGACTGAACCTTGAGAGGATAAAGGCTAAGAGAGCAACAGTCTTCAGTGCAAAATGGTAATGTGTGGCAGATAGAAATTACAGGAAGTAACTCGGAGCACCGCTGCGGGTGAGTTCAGAGTTAGCTTTTAAAGTAAAATGTTTTGTCTAAGTGGCGCGAACAAGGGGCGCTGCGCAGCGAATCCACATGTTCAAAAATTCATTCTGAAATAGACAGAAAAAGATATGGAAAAAGATAACATTAAATACATATGCAAGAAAGGGAAAATAATACATCCAACTACTACAATTATAATCTTTTCATCAAAGTTACAGGACTTTTGCATTAAGTTTCGGTAGAACTCAAATTACATACAATAGTTATTGTCTATACCAATTTTGCCAACCAACCCTGTTTACATGAAAATGATCCCCATATATAGAAATCTAATGTCACCCTTGGATGTTAAGGTCGAACTACTCCCTCCTAGAATCATGGATCTGTTTTCTTTGAAAGAGAACAATAACTTCAATAGATTCATTAAAAATAGAAAACTCGACTTTGCCAAATCATAATCGTAACCGAAATATTCTTTACCATCATTGATCATGATCAAAATTTGACCATATGGTTGTGATGATCCATTATGTGCATTGTTGGACACTCTGTCACCCTTGCACAACAAGTCTGCTACGCAACAGTAACCTACAACGAAAAGCGCAGCGGATTGCCAGCGGACTGGGAAAATAGGCATTAAATATGACATCATATTTCACTAATAAAAAACTGTTTTATGAGACTGAGAGAGGTTTTTGTATTTAAGATCGTTATAAATAAAACCCTCTCTCGGTTTCTAGAAATTCATCTCTATCGGGTCGGAATACGCATCGCAAAAACATGTCTCAAACAGGAAATCATGAAAACTGAAAAATGGGGCTCAAAGATTCCTTCAAATCTCCCAAAATATGAAACATTTTTAAATTATGAGAGAGTTTTTATTACCTGGTTTGTCCTCATCAAAAACCTCTCAGGGATTTTCAAAATTCCTCTCCAGTCGGTCAGAAAATTATCTTGAAGTTGACCACTAAACAAGTCATTTGCACAATGTGCCCTGTAGCCTGTGTGCGGGAAAATCCACTACGCGATGACATCCTATGCGTGAAAACATCCTATGCATGACAGAATCCACTGTGCGACAAAATCCACTGCACAATAACATCCTATGCATAACAACCCACTGTGCGACGAAATCCACCGCGCAACAAGATCCACTGCGCAACAAAAATCCACTGCACGACAGAATCCTTTGTGCGGTGAAGTGATTTGCGCAGCGCGTAGAAAATTTTGCAGTGCGTCATTGCAAATGGAAATGGAACAAATAAATGATAAGCTTCCTTTTGAAACTGACCCTTGGAGATGTTAGATGATGCCAGGTTTAAAAACAATATGGGTGCTAACAGGCATGACTTTGCAAATTGTTGACAAACCTATAACATTAGCTATGAAAATCATGGTGCTAACACAATCCTTGATAAATGTTTGATTTCAATTTAGTACAACAGCTAATGTAATCGTATTTCATCAGTAATTTGTTAAATAAGCAGTTTTTCCTCTGCATTTACTGTAAGTAAATCAAGACCTATGAGTTGTGTGGATTATTGTATCTTATACTTTATTCAAGGTTACATTATCTATTTTCTTCTACTACCACAAGTTGAGAATCTTCAACAATTGATGCCTTGTTTTGTTTCACAATTTTGTAGTTTTCTCTCACACCATTCAATATTGCAATTTTGACTCAGACACGAAATACGGCCTCTGTGCTGCCATACTGTTAATTTCATTTAAGAAATTTTTCTCATATAAATAAGGTAGAAAAAACACTCTCTTGAACTTTCTTGATGCTTGACATTACTCTTTGAGCCTTAAGTTTAATCTCGGGAACAACATCTTTTTGGCGTTGTTGCCGAGGATGGAGAAACGAAGTTATTTTTCCCTGGGAAAACAACAAGGTAAGATTTTATATTTGATAGTGAACAAATATTGAATACACAAAGTAAGGCTATTTTTATCTTTCACTTAGCAACTCCACCACAGATAAACTGGCATTCAGCCGAAAGAATACCAGAAAGAACCCAGACGATAAGCAGACTACACCTGTATCAAATCCCGAAAGGTTGTTGAAACCAAAGGGATACCTCAAATCGACTATCGCATCGACGGGTAAAATATACCAACCCAAAGTTGCACAAGTCAATACTAAGATTCTGGTTGAGGAACTAACCCCTGAACAAAATATTAACCAAGCACCCTCTGCGGAGACACCAACTAGTAAACCTGAGGTTAGATTTGAGAACCCGGAGGAAGTTGCACCCAAAGTAAATACTGAGATTGACTCGACTAATACTCCTAAAGGTCAAAACGAAAGATCCCTCTCTATACCCGTTGACATTAATTTTTTGTCTACTTCATCCTTGCCCGAAGTAAAAGTTCAAGCTCTATCAAAACCCTGAAGAACATATTGTATACCCAGATTCATCCCCTGTTAGCTCTCCTATTTATGTATCTTGTAAGTCCGACGAAACCAATCCACGTTTTCCTTTCCCTCCTCTTCTAAAATTTTCATCTCCTAACGAGCTTTTTCCAGAGTTTCTTTCGCCACATCTCAAAGAAGCTGAAAGGTCACCACCTAGGTCCCTCAAAGTTTTTGAAAACCCTCATTTTTCCCGAATTTCATCCCCTAGACTTCAAATGGATGTTGTTGTAGGAGGTAGTGTTGGAGGTGGAGGAGGGGGTGGACAAGGTCAAGGACAACCCCCACCCTGTGATGTCCCGTTCCCAAGAGTAGGCCAGCAGGGAGTGACTTAGTAGTCTATATGTTCCCGTAGACTATAGTCAGGCACCAACAGGGAACAAAATGGAGAAATAAGGAGGAATTGATGGCTAAACGATGAATTAAGCCAAAATACTTAGGAAAAGTCACTTAAGCCTAAGTCAACGAAGAATTAGAATGAAAAGGTGTTAAAGGGGGACTTAATTGACTTATTAATCACTTTAGGAGGAAAAACACCTAGCTTAAGTGAGGTCAATGGTGAATTAGATTGGGAAAGGTATAAAGGGAGGAATTTGACCTAATTCTCAATATACATTGTTATGATTTGATGTTGAGAATTCCCAGAGGAGGAGGAGAGTCGGCCTTACTGTTTTGTGGATTTCTGGAGGAAACCACCACCATTGATCGGTTTCGGTGTTGAGAGACACACCCTAGCCCATCGGAGATACCATCCAGGTATTGCATTGTACTACTCAGGAGTATCCATTGCAGAGTGCACAGCTCAGCCAGTGAGGGCGCAAGCTAGTTTGAGGGTTTGGAGAGCTGCATGAGACCCGTATCCAGATTGCAGTTTCCTTCCAACCCATTTGAGATCTAGCCAGGGTGCTTCTATTGAGCCATATATCATCAGATTCTGACGGTGGAATCTTGCAGATCGACTCATTCAGCCATTTAGGGCGCAGCTCTTCCGGACAGACATTTGGTGTTGCATGCAGAGTTTCAGAGCAGATCCGGACAGATCCTTCCGACCCATTTCCTTATTTGGCGAGACAATCGTTTTGAGCCATATAGTAGCAGATTTCGTTTGTGGAATCCTTTTGGGGGCAGCCAGGGCTCCAGGAGGTGCGCAAACCCCCCAGGGGTCCAGATCCAGTGCCTTAGAGACCAGATCCAAGGTCCGATACTCATCCATTTCAGTCTAGAGGCTAGGGCGCTTCTATTGGAGCAGTTTCCAGTGCATTACGACGGTCCATTCTTCCGGATGAGTTTTCCAGCTGGTAGCGGTTACCGTATTTCTCTAGAATCGCGTATTTTTGCCGATCTATCCGTGCATGCAATAGATCTGCTATCATCTTTTGATCACAGGTATTTTTATGTTATTTGATTGTATTCCAGTATTGATCCATGAGATCTGATTGACGTTTATATTCTATATTTCCAGTAGGCTATTGTATTTCCATGATCAAACCGTTATTATTCATGATATTGGGCAGTTGATGTTCTCTACTTTTGCATGCATCCTTTATATGTTGTTTAAACCTTAAATATGCAACATGCAAATGCAATAACCATTAAGATCCCAAACATACGACTGAAATGCATCCAGAAACCCCCAGTGTATCAGATCTGCAAGACAGAATAGTAAATCAGTAGCAAATATCTCGATCAGCGGGATCAAGGATATTTCAGTGGTATCAGAGCTTTAGTCCTACCATCCTGTGACTAAAGACAATGCATACAGCAGAAGAACCAGATGGTCGTGAGCATGTAGGTGACGAATATGTCACTTACAACAGGCGAAGGGGAAGAAGGGACAGGCCTAACTTTCCTCTCTTCCCTCCCAGTTCAGAGGAAGAGGAAGAGGCGCACAAAGAAGTAGAGAGAAGAGCAGAGCGCGAGGTTGAGTGCGAAGTAGAGAGGAGGTTGGGTGATAGATATCAACGACCAGAGGGCAGTGGTAAGACCCCCTGTGGATCCATACGTAG
>JASDQU010710484.1:7467-39227 GCA_032191745.1 Picea mariana
GCTCTTACCTTGAAGATTCAACTCCAAAGTACCAAGATGACGAAAGATGACACAATTGCACTTTTCTTCTTGAAGCTATCAGAGATTAAAAAATAGCTAGAGACCATTGGAGGAATCATGTCTGATAGAGAACTTGTCTTAACCACTCTTCAGAATCTTCCAAAATCATGGGAGCCTTTCATTCAAAGAATCAGTGGAAGAGAATCTCTACCAACCTTTGAGCGTCTATGGACAGATTGCACTCAAGAAGAACTTAGACTTAGAAATAGAGGAGTGGAAGATTCTCCAGAAGAAAATCACGCTCTTGCACTTCATACAATAAAGGGAGGAAAATTCAAAAGGAACTTCAGGCAAACATTTAAAGAAGAAAATTCTTCATCCAATCCAGGATATCAAAGAAGAGACGTTTCAAAATTTTAGTGTTTCAGATGTGACAAGTATGGACACATTGCTAGAAACTGTCCAACCAGAAAGAAGGGAAAACAATATGCTACCATTGCTGATATTGATCTAGATCCACCTCAAGTAAGCGAAGAGAAGAGAGACGAGAAGTACTTTCTCTAGAAGAACGTTTCTACAAACTAGGTAAAATCTTTTTTGTTCCAAAATCTTATAGTTGCACGTTTCAAATAACAGAGGGATATTACTCCTTATACTAAAAGAGCTCTAAAAAGACTTGGACCACTATCCCTGGTATGAGAGTCCAAAAGTTATTCAAATTGTTCTTTGTACAAGAACACGTAGAAATATTATTCTTGAAAGGAAGATACGCCTTCAAGATTTAGAGAATCTCAAAATAAAGATTGACAGTGAAAACAAATATCTTCTCCCCCTTCCATAGTTCAGAGGGAGACATACCTTACTTAAGTTGATCCATTTGTTTCAGCTGATACATATTCAGAGATATTGCAATAAGGTCCAAAAGGCCCCACCTAGACTCACTCTGCAAGAGGCAGAGAAACATACAAGCCTCTCAAGGTACATTCCGAGAAAGCAAAAGATATTTTCAAGCTATCCTTCAATCATGAGCCACTTCATTGATGCTAAGACACCTTGTCTTAGAGAAGCAACAAGAGAACTGGTATAACAAGATGCCATAACAGAAGAATACCAGTATATATTAAAAGAATGATGCATAAGATATTATTCAGGGACCAGAAAGGAAAGTTTGTAGTAACTTCTAGGTGGATCTATATGATCAAGCATGCAACTGATGAAAGTGTCAAGAAATACAAAACGAGATCTATAGCCAGAGGTTTCTCACAAACATAGGGAGTTGTCTATGATAAGACACTTGATCCCGTGAACCCATACACTTCCATCCGTACCTCCATCCATGAGTTGGAAACTATATCAGATAGATAGATTCTTGATAAGTTTGGATTTCAGCAAGAGTGTAGCTGATCCAAACCTATATCATTACTGTATTGGTGACAAGATCCTGATCTTGATGACTTATTTAGAAAACATTGTTGTTACAAGTAATCTTTGACTTCTGAATTCAAAATGAAGAATCTGAGTATGATGCACTACTTCTTAGGACAAGAAGTATGAAAAAGGATCGATGAGATTTTCCTGAGTCAAGGAAAACATACATTGGGAATATTAAAAAAACAAAGCTCAGTATGACAAAATACAAATCCACGGTGATGGATTTGAATAAAACAAATAAAGATGATTCAGACGAGATTGATCCACAACTGATTAGATCACTAATGTATCTGGTTAACACCACACTTGATTCATGATATGCAGTGAATGAACTTAGTCATTCCATGAGTCAACCAAGACAAACTCACTAGACAACAACGAAACATGTATTAAGACATCTACAAGACAGTTAGATATGGACTGTAATGTGTCTCCAGTGTAGACTTGAGTTTGCAGGGATATACCTATACAGATTGATCAGAGAGTACAATGAACCGGAAGAGCACATTCTGTTGTTGTATTACCATGAAGATTACCATGGTTTCTTGATGCAGAAACAAAACTCTGTGACCTTGAGTATCACAAAAGCAGAGTATATAACATCGAGTATGCGAAGCAATGTAGCTTCACAAGCTTCTGACAGATTTACTTGACCATGAGATGGATCCTATGATGATAACCAAGAGTTGTGTGTAAAGCTCCTTGAGAACCCAATGATTCCTGATGGATCGAAACACGATGAGTTGAAATATCCTTATATCAGAGATATGATGCAAAAGAAAATTGTAGACTTGCAGTACCTTCCTAAACCTGAGCAGACTGCAGACATTTACACCAAATAAAATTGGTGAAGAATACCTTCCGAGTTAAGAGGGAGTATGGATGACTTTATCCAAAATCAAAATTCAGAGTACATTTGTATGGGACTTGGCTTGATGAAGAATGCCTCCCTAGCTGAGAGGGAGTGTTGATAAACGCAACTATGGGAAACATCCTCCAGCTTACAAACTTGTGAGATGTGGAACATAACAACTATGTGAGTCTTTCTCTCAGCTTACAAACCTGAGAGAAATCCCCTAAGAAGAGTTCGAGGTTCCTGCTTGGAATAGAGCCAGGAACGTAGAGATGACCTCCTCCATGACGTGAGTGAGAAGAAATCTAGATGATCATCCGGTGGAAAAGCAATCTGTTGAGTTAGGACATGCCTGTGGCTGAGCACAAGGTGAATGTGTGAAATCCCAAAAGTGTTGGGCACATCGTCATGTGATAAAAAATGAAGATGATGTGATAGCCTCCTCTGAACAACAGAGTTGACGAGAAGACTCCAGATGATTCTCCTGTCGATGGCACTGGGAAAGAAGATCTGTAGAGTGGACGTGCCTGTGGATGAGCACAGGTGAACGTATGAAGACCTGGTTCTTTTGTGTAATGCAGTGAATCAGAGCTATGCCATCCCTATGGATATGCCCCTAGTGGATGAGCACTAGTGGGTATATCAGATCCTTTGCTATATACTATTCAAGAGTCAGACCTACCCATAACCCTATGTCATGTAAAGGGTACAGGTCGGCCCTACTATATATGTCTAATATTAAATGTAAAAGATAATTAATATTAATATTAATTATAATAATAATAATAATAATAATAATAATAAACATATTATGTCTTAGAGAGGTCGACCTTCTTGTGCCAATAGACACTTCAGTTGATAGGACAAGTCTAATATAAGTAAAGGGAAATCTCCCATTGTAGAAACACACCTCACTTGTGAGTTTGGAAATTTCAGCAAGTACACTTCTTTGGCAAAAGGTGCACACCTCTCTTGGTCGCTAGAGTTCTAGGGTTTTATGCACCCTCTTGTGTGTTAGGTATTTCTTGTTGGTAAAGGTCTTTCTCTTGAATATTATATCAAAGGATTTGACTGGGTTTTCTTCCCTTGTTGAGAAGAGTTTCCCATAATACATTTTGTGTTCTTGTGCATGGTGCTTCTTCTTGTGATCTTGGTTATAGCAACATTTATGATTATGGTTAAATGATGAAATGGAATGAACTTCATGTTTAACCTAATGCTTATGAAAAATCAACAGAAATTGTCCAACCAGGAAGAAAGGAAGACAATATGCTTCCATCGCTGACATTGATCCAGACCCACCTCAAAAGGATGAAGATAAGAGAGATGAGACGTACTTCCTCTAAACTAAAATACAGAATTAAGCATGACTGTAGACCCAAGTAAATTGTATTCTTAATAAGTATAGCTGATTGTATTCTTAATAAGTGAAGGGTATTATCTCTAGTGTGGGAGCCCTCATGAATTGGACTATTATCCCTAGTACGGGAGTCCAAACCTTATTGATTGATTATTATGATAGTCAAGTAGAGCACCTGAAGACATAAAAGATCTAACAAAGAAGTAAAAGAAGAAATCCATTCTTCAGACTTCAGAGAAAGTTACTTGACTCGGAGTCAAACAAAAATGAGAAGAAGGAAGAGACAATACCTTCTCCCCCTTCAACAGTTGAGAGGGAGACATACATTATTCCGGCCGATCCAATTGCTCCAGTTGATATGCCCAGAGATGTTGCAGTAGGGCATAAAAGGCCTGGCTAGGCTCGACAAAAAGCTCTGCATGAGGCAAAGGAACATACAATCCCCTCAAGGCACATCCTGAGAAAGCAAAAGAGATTTTCGAGCTACCTTCATCCATGAGCCACTTCATTGATTATGAGCCTCCTTGTCATGGAGAAGCAACAAGCGAACATGTATGGCAAGATGCCATGGCAAAAGAATACCAATATATCTTAAAGCATGATGTATGAGATGTTTTTCCGATACCAGAAGGGAAGTCTATGGTGACTTCCAAGTGGATCTATAAGATCAAGCATGCAACTGATGGAAGTGTCGAGAAATACAAAGAGAGATCTTTAACCATAGGATTCCCACAAATAGAGGGAGTTGTCTATGATGCGATACCTGATCCAGTAAAGCCGTTACACTTCCATCCATACTACCATCCATGAGTTGGAAACAACATTAGATGGATGGATTCTTGATGAGTTTGGGTTTTAGCAAGGGTGTTGCTGATCCAAACCTATATTATTACATTGTTGGTGACAAGAGCATGATTTTGATGACTTATTGAGGAAGCCGTGTTGTTGGATACAATCAAGCCTTGACTTCTGGTTTTGAGATGAAGGATTTGGGTATGATGCACTACTTCTTGGGACAAGAAGTATGACAAAGGACCAATGAGACTTTTTCTAAGCCAAGTGAAATACACAGTGGGGATATTAAAGAAGTTCAATATGACAGAATGCAAATCCATGTCTACACCGATGGTGATGGATTTGACGAAAAATAAATAATGATGATTCAGACGAGATTGATCCACATGTGTAGCGATAGCTCATTGGATCATTGATATATTTGGTTAACACCAAACCTGATATATTCTATACAACGAATGTTCTTAGTCAATCGATGAATTAGACGAGACAGACTCACTGGATAGCAATAAATCATGTATTGAGATATATATGAGGCACAGTTGGATATGGCTTGAGATATGCCTCCAGTGTGAACTTGAGTTTGCAGGGATATGCCGATACAGATTGAGCAAAGAGTACAGTGGACTAAAAGAGCATATCCGGTTGTTGTTTGACCTTGGAGTTTGCCATGGTTTCCTGGTGCAGCAGGAAACAAAGCTCTGTGGCCTTGAGTACCACAGAACCAGAGTATATAACATTGAGTGTGGCAGTTCGCGAAGCAGTGTGCCTTCAGAAGCTTCTGAAAGATTTATTTGATCATAAGATGGATTCTACTACTGTTCATTGTGACAACCAGAACTGTGTGAAGCTCTCTGAGAACCCTGTGTTTCATGATAGATAGAAACACGTTGAGATAAAATATCATTATATCAGAGACTTAATGCAGAGGAAAGCAATACACGTGCATTACCTTCCTATACATGAGTAGATTTCAGATATCTTCACCAAACTGCTTGCCAATATGAAGTTTGAGTACTTCCATGAGAATCTGTCTTGGTGAAGAATACCTCTCTAGTTGAGAGGGAGAGTTGATGACCACAACCAAGACGAAGTTCGAGTACTTCTGTGCGAGACTTGGCCTGATGGAGAATGCCTCCCTAGCTGAGATGGAGTGTTGATGATTACAGTTGCATGAGACATCCTCTAGGACATAGACCTGAGAGAGATCCCATTAGTTGGGCGTGCCCATGATATGGGTGTGTGGCTCCTATTTGAGATAGAACTGGAACGTTGTGCTAGCCTCCTCTGTGCAGAGAGTTGAGATGATTCTCCTGTGTAACGCAGTGAGAAAGAAGATCTGCTGAGTTAGACGTGCATGTGGCTGAGCACATGTGAACGTGTGGAAAAGCCCATGAGTTGGGTGCATCGTTCTGAGACAGAGATGAAACGATGTATTAGTCTTCTCTGAGCAGAGAGTTGAGATGATGTGATACTCCAGATGATTCTCCTGTGTAATGTAGTGAGAAAGAAGATCTGCTGAGTTGGATGTGCCTGTGGTTGAGCATAGGTGAACGTGATCCTAGTGGTTGAGCACTAGTGAGTGTGGTTCTCCTGTGAGACGCAGTGAGATAGAGATATGGACATTCCTGTGGCTGAGCACAAATGGATGTGTCCCTAGTGGCTGAGCACTAGTGGGTGTATGAGATCCCTTGCTATATTTTTCAAGAGTCAGACTTACCTGTAACCCTATTTGTGATGTAAAGGCTACCGGTCGGCCCCACCATAAAGTGAAAGATAATTAATGTAAAAGATAATTAATATGGTAATTATTAATTATATTATAATTTATTGAGGTCGGCCCTGTTGTGCCAATAGACACTTCTGTTGACAGGTTCAGTCTAATATAAATAAAGGTAAATTCCCCATTGAAGAATCATATCACAAGGGTGAGTTTGGAAATTTCAGCAAACACTTGTTCTTGGGAAAAGTGTGCACCTCTCTTGGGCGCTAGGTTCTAGGGTTTGTGAGCACCCTTTTGTGTGCTAGGTGTTTATGGTGGTGGAGGTCTTTCTCTTGAAGAATATAGAAAAGGATTGGCTGGGTTTTCTTCCCTTGTTGAGAAGGGTTTCCTAGGAGACTTGTTGTGTACTTGTGCATGGTGTTTCTTCTTGTGATCTTGGTTGCTGCAACAAATTGTTCATGGTTTAAGTAAAATGCTAAAATGGAATGAGCTTCATGCTTAAGCCTTTCTTATTGAAAAATCAACACTTCTAACCCACTTAGGGTTTGAGGTTCCTTTCATCAATTGGGTAGTGTGATATATAACATCAGTTTCTTTTGTAGTTCTAATTAATGGTTCAACCTTGTCTTTCATTCATGTAAAGAGGGGTCTGAGGCAAGGATTCCCCTTATCACCGCTTATTTTTCTGCTAATTGCAGAAGCTCTCAGTAGAGCCATAGAAGAGGAAAAATATCGTGGTGAGTTCTAGGATATTGCAATATCTCCAAATTTAAACATCGCCCACCTCCTTTTTGTTGATGATGTCTTGATCTTCTGCAACGGACAAAGGTGTGAAGTCTTGAATTTGTCCGATACCTTGGAACTGTTTAGAAAGGCCACAAGTATGAATATAAATGAAAGAAAGTCCACCCTCTCAACTCACAACATGGAGTTAGAAGAATAGAGGAGTTATATGGACCTTTTCCCTTTTGAGTAGCAGGAGTTGGAGAAAGGTCTCAAATATTTGGGATTCTAGCGTAATCCAAACAATTATAGGAAAGCAGACTGGAAATGGATTATAGTGAAATTAGAAAAAAGGTTAAAAGGGTGGAGCTTTAGGTGGCTATCTCGTGCAGGTAGGTTGGTCCTGGAAAAAACTGTCTTAGAAGCCATCTAAGTACATTGGATTTCCTTAGCTTGGATCCCAAAAGGTGTCTTGGAAATAGCTCAGAAACTCTGTTTTAAATTTATTTGGGTTAGTACAAAGGATCAGTTTGTTGCTCCCTGGGTTAAATGGAATGCAGTGGCTGTTCCAAAAACACTTGGAGGATGGGGGCTCAAAAACATTTTTCTTTTTGCCAAGGCCCTAGCAGCTAACTCAAGCTGGAGATTGATCATTTTCGAAAATTTATGGACTTAGGTGGTGTACTAGAAATATATCTTTCCAGAATCTATGGAGGAATGGATTCAGAGCCCTTTGAAAAAAAATTCAAATTGCACAATAATTTGGAAAACACTTATCCACTCTTTTTCTGTAATTGAGGAAGGATTAGTATGGCGAATAAGGAAATGATCAAAAGTCAGAATATGAGCAAACCCGTGGCCTGGTAGTGGAAATAGCCATATTCTCCCTAATGATTTGGTGCAACATCTAAATGAAAATGAGATGTTCTTCCTAAACCAAATCTTTGATCAGGTGCACTCATCTATTTGGGCTCAAGAGTAGAAAACTGACAACCAAGTTGGGTTGGATGACCAATTTACAAAAGTACATGGGAAAACTACACAAGAAGCCTCAAACATGCCCACATTTGCATCACTTAAAAGGAGGATGAATTGGTCTGGCAGAACTCCCCTTTTGGGGAATACACGTTGAAACTCAGGTATACCTAACTAATGATAGATCTTCATAACCAGGAGCCTGTTTGGTGGTGGAAGGGCTTATGGAAGATAAAATGTCCCTTAAAAACTCACATTTTCATGTGGTGTCTAATTAAGAATAAGATCCCCACCTGGGATAGAATAAAAAACCAGATGATAGAAGAGCCAGGTTGGTGCCCTTTATGCAAAGGAGATGAGGAGACTAGAGTGCATCTCTTCCTTCTGTGCCCTTTTGCAATACATATTTGGGAAGAGTGCTCGCGGGTGTTGGGACAAAGGTGTCAATGGCAAGGGAATTATGTGGAAGAAGCCTGGAAAGGTTGGATTTCCCAGCCTCTGAATAGAAACATCAAGGAACTATCCTTAATTTTGAATTGGGGGATCTGGCTGACCAGGAATGCAATGATTTTTCAAAACAAATCCTCCCTCCCAGATCTATTGGTCAATCAAGGACTGAGCATTCTAGAGCATTTCTTTCAAGAAAAGGGAGTTAGGAGAGGAAGATTGTTTCATGAAGTCTTAGTTGATTCAAAGAAGGCCTGGGATTTTTTTGATGGAGCCTCACAAGAAAATAACACCTATTGCGGTGGAGGAACAATTTTGTTCGTTTCAAACACTCACCTTTTCAGACTCAAAATGGGGTTCGGCCCTAGCACGAACAACTTTGCAGAACTTATGTCTCTCACACTGCTGTTGCTTTTTGCTTTGGAATTTTTTTTTCATTCTCTTAAGTTATTTGGTGATTCATTGGTGGTTATAATTTGGATTCAAAAATCTCAGAAATGCCACAACATCATTTTGTGTCGCTTGCTTGAGGAAGTCTTCAAAATTTCGGCCTCTTTTGGCAACTACTCTTTCTGTCATGTTTACAAGGAACACAACCAAGACACATAGTCTCTCTAAAGAAGGCTTGCAGATGGTTGCTAGGACATGGATGATCAGGGAAGACAAGGATGGTTAAGAAATTTCTTGTAGGCACAGGTCTTTTATGGATTTTCCGGGCCATAGGGATGATATTGTTTCAACTTGACACAGTCTTGGTATGATTGATACTGGATCACATGGGGTGGATGTTACCTGTTTTTAACTGCTCTCCTTTTTCCTGAGAAGCTTCAATCTCTTCTCAGATTTTTTTCTATTTTGTTCTATCAACAGGGACTGGTTGGTTATATACAGACCTATAGAGGATGCGACATGATGATATTTGTAGCAGATTTTGTATAGCACAAATTGACAGTTTTTTGTTGTTCATTATATGGTGATAGCAACATAGGATGCTTCTTCATTTTGTATTTTGGCAAAGACATTAATCTTTGGCTTAGTTTTTTTTCTCTCTTGAACTGATACATAATGGGTATGTATCTACATAATATAAATTTCTTTTCTCCATCAAATGAAATAAAATGCAAATTCTCCATCAAATGAAATAAAATGCAAACTTTTTTTTTAGAAAAAAAAATTCAAATATCATATTAATAATTCATATATGAATACAAGAAATTTTGTTATTAATATATGAATACAAGAGATTTTGTTATATTTAGTATAATTGCACTATATTAAAAATATTTTAATCCCAGATGAAAAACATTCTTTCCGACTCTAGAAAATATAAAACATTCTTTCCAGCTATAGATAATATGATATCTATAGATAATATGATGATGAAGAAAATGGTATAAAAATAGTATACAAATTTTAAAAATAAGCATCATTGTATCATATTGAAATTTATTATAAAATGGAATGAAAATTTTTAAAAATTCTTGAAATTTATTATAAAATGCAATAATATTTTTAGGAAATTTTCCAGATTCTGGATTGGTGCAGATTTTAAAAATCAAATCATAATTCAAAATTAATAAAAAAACCAAACTTTCTTATTAATCTCATACATACCACAAAATTATATTGCTCCCTGAAAATATACGTCTATGTAAAATGCAAAAATTAAACTACACATGGCCGACATTTCTTCACACTAATTAGTACAAAAACCCTATTTTTAACAGATCAAGGTCAACTAGATGCATCTTCCCCAGCGTTTTGGGGAATCATTAACTTGTGCCCCTGTGCGAGATGAAACCCTATTATTAACAGATCAAGGTCAACTAGATACATCTTCTCCAGCCTGTTATTATTACTGGGAAAACATTAACTTCTGCTCCTGTGCGATATGTGAGTGGAAGGAAACACAGATCGAAAGAGAAATAATATATTATAAGCAAGAATATTACACCTATCAAATTCACCAGTGCGACAAGCTCGCGCACAATTGAAACCACCCTTGACACACTATATATATTAATTGTTCGGAGCAAGCTCTCCGGCAATTCAAACTACCTTTCGCACACTATAAATTTATTGTTCTTATCTTGCCATCATTCATACATTTACATACATATTTTAATGACATCTTATGGGAAAGTACCCATCAGAGTGGAATCTTTTAGAAGACACACACCGACATTCTCATATCAAGGGGGTGTCTTTGCAATGAAAGGTACGTTGCTGGTACTTGTATTAACGTTAAAGAAGGCCAATTGGTCCATCGTAATTACTTTTCCCTGATGTGGGAAACGTACAACACAGAAGAGAGTGGACACAACTGCACGCATGGAATCGATCCAGCTACGACCAAGTAAAAGGTTGTAATAGAGAGGAGCATCAAAGACCTCAACTTCAACGTTGACCGTTTTTCCTTCTAACGTAATAGGCAACGAAGGGAGGACACCGTAAGGCTTAAAACCAGAGCCATTAAAGTCTTTGAGCATGTTGTGTGATTCGGTTAAGGGAGGAGAGCCGATGGCTTTCCAACAGGCAATAGACATGACACACGTCGAGGCACCCTCATCAATAACTATTCTACAAATGTTCTTGTCGAAGACAATAACTTGTATTTGAAATGCGAGTTGAGGGGGTAACCTTGGAATGTGATCTTCCAAATCAAAGATTATTAAATTTGTATCCGTAGGGTCGATTCCACCAATATCTTTCAATAGTGCCTTCCGTTGTGTAGGACAACTCTGAAGGACCTCGAGGGATGACATCGAGGACGGTGCTTGGGCCAGATCCTCTACAATACTGTAGTTCTGGGCAGCACACACATGAGGATTGAAAGCAGACTTTCGAACAACACCCTTTGGAGGAGGGCAGAGACCTGTATCTAGGCTCGGTCGTTCGAGATGAAGAGGACCGTTGGTAGGTGGAGCCAAGGGAGATGGTTGGACCAATGAAGGAGGTATTTCGTTAACGTTCTCCTTGGAGGAAGAATAATCTTTGGCTCGAGTGGTAAGTGTGACGCCATTCTTCTTTGAGTCACCTGTACACATTAAGACATAGGAAGTAGTGGAGGGGGAAGGTTGGTCATGAATGACCAATTGGGCCTGCTGTTGAGAAGGGAAGGGTTGTGACAACACGGTCGGAGTAGGCGGTTTCGGGGTCCCTTGAAGGAACTTAGTAACCTCGATCCGTCTTGGACAATCCTTAGTGTAGTGATCATCACCACAGATAAGACAAGGGTATCGGGGTTTGCGCTTATCCTTATCGTCAACAGGTTGTGTTTTGGTCTTCTCAGATTGCAGGTTATTTTTATCCTCCTTATTCTTACCCTTCCCTTTTTTGGATTTATTCTTTTCGACAGGGGTAGATTGAACAGAGTTCACCTTAGAAGTCTTGCCGGCGGGAGGAGTAGGAGACAGAGCATGTTGAACATTAGAAGCAACAGACTTGGGGTTGGTGGTAGAGGCTTGTGTGGAGTGGGGTTGGGCATGGAAAGTGCCAATCACACCATCAACTGCATGAGAAACAACATGAGTAGTTGAAGTAGCGATAGTAGAAGGACGAGGTGCATCAGGGATTAAATCGTAAATAGTACCCATTTGTGAGTAAACAAGGTTGAGGTATTGAGCACGACTGATTGCCTGTTCTTCTGTGATAACTCCACTCATGGAGATGTCACGAGCGATGTCGTTCACGAATGATTTTGTGAACCACTCTGCCAATAACTGATCGGGAAGCTCGAGTTTGATTAGACATCGTCTCCTTCGCCACTCATGAATGTGATCAGAGATATGAGTGGCTTTGGTTTGTTTGAAAGAATTCAAAATTTTAGTTCCTGTTTCATAACGGATCGGTAACTGGTAGTGGGTGAGGAAAGCCATGGCGAGGGTGTTAAAGTCAGTGAAGAAGCCTCGTGGTAGTTCTATATACCACTTCGCGACGGAACCTGTGAGAGTTCGCTGAAAAAGTCGCAAGCAAATAGAGTTATCTATCAAAGAGTTGGATGAACACCAAAGGTGGAAAGTCATTACATGATTGTTTGGGTCCTCTCCTGGTTTACCATCAAACTTAGGAATGTCGGATGGTAATTTGGCCGGTATTACGGACCATTGAGGAGAGTGAATGATAGGATCATTTAAAATTCTAAACAGATCAGGGAGGTCCAGGGTGGCTAAGAAGGGTAACTGTCTATTCACGTGGGGGTACTGGTGACTTTGGGGAGGAAGTCCTGTAGGTATACCAGTAGAATTGTAAGCAATTTGCATATAATGCGAAGATCCAGGCATATTCGGTTGTTGGTGCAGAGGCATGTAACCTATAGGGTTGTATTGGTTAGGGTTGTTCCCTTGAACAGGGACATTGGGTCGAGCGTTCGAGCCCCAAATGGGATTGGACGGACCTGGATATGGTTGGCCTGTACTAGGGGGTATGAAAGAGCTAACTTGAGGCTGTTGCCCCCTAGTAAGTTGAGGATTATTTTGGGTAAGATAGTTCCAGTACTGGGCCAAGGCTGCAGGTATGTTCTGTCCATAGGGTGGGGTAGGTGGGGATTTCCCTCCAACCGAGGGTTTCATCCCAATTGGGATTTGACCTCCAAAAGGGGATTGCGTTTGGCCTCTAGGGTGAAATTGTCCACCAACGAGAATCTGGTAATTAGGTGTGAAAGACTAGGTGGTGCCACTGGGGTCGGTTCGGGATGGAAGAGACCCTTTGGAAGGGGGCCGAGGAAGTGTCGGAATAAAACCAGGAACAAGATTGTGCCCAGAAGGAGTGGAAATGCTAGGAGTTCCGGATGAGACTTGTGTAGGAACGAGAATATAAGCATTCAACGCATGATATCCAGGAGGAAGTGTTGGGGTTAGTCTGGGCGAAGGCGACATGCCAATGGGGGCTTGGCTAGCCACCGTATTCCTGGTGGGAGTAGTCATAGTATTTGGGACCATTGTAGAATAGGGTGTCTGAAGGGGGATGGTCGAGTTGGGAACCATCGAAGGGGTGTTGGAACCACCGAACAGATAGGCAGTCGTAATCAGAGTACGTTCTATAGCAGATGTTTCGGGCAGCTTGTACTCGACGAAGATATCAACACTTGTGTCGGGGCCAAAAAGATCCCATCTCAGAATGTGAGGAGACCAAAAAGGATCCTGACCTTCAGGGCCTATATATGGTCTGATTGGTATTCCAGAAGTTTCAACAATAATATCTTTGGAATAATTTACCCGAAGAATATGTCTCTCCGAACTGTGAGGAATTTGAGAAGTCTCTAGAGAATCAGAGCCTTCCACTCGTGGAGTGGCGGTGTCTTGGAACTCACTCTATTGAGGAGAGTCCTCCAATGGATTGGTAGGTAACGATTGAGAACCTCCCAGATCTTCTGGGGGTAGTCCTTGCATTCTACGTGAGCGACGTGGAGGGTCAATGTTGGCGGAGCTAAATATTTTACACAAGAAACTCAATGGCCAACTTATGGAAACAAACAACACGCGCTAGTAAAATCTAGGAATCAAAACCAATCAAACAAGACCTTCCTATTCCGAAGTCACTAGTTGGTGATGAAATCCAACATCGCGATGTCGAGACAAGAAGGGGCTGGGCTAGAGTGGAAAAGTTACGTTGACGACCTACTTAACAGACTTACACCCTGGTGCAAGCTCCCATACATAATCGTGGGTATACCCTCCAAGGAGCCCGAGTGAGTCTGACCAATGTCGATTCTAGGTACTGTGAAGACTTACCCCTCCACAATCACCTTGTGTAAGACTCTAAGAAGATAGGCTACTAAAGTTACCACAAACAACAATGATGCCTGGGGAAACAGTTGACAGTCCGATCCACACACAAGAGTAGGGTTTCTAGCTCGAAATCAACTTGAGAGGCTTCCACTCATAATTGTGGGTATACCTTCAAGTGACCCCCGTAATACGTGCAATCTCTACACCAAGATCAACAAAGCAGGGTGAGTAACTCTGCCAATATCAATGCGACCTCAGGTTTGACCCTTGTGTGAGAAGGGCTTCCCAGGACAAAATGTTGCAAATGTAATTTGACACTCCCTATCGCAAGATACTATTGTGTGTTTTTCGCTTTGGAGAGTGTGTCTCACTGCCTATTCCAAGTCTCTAGCCTAGCTAATGTTGGTGCAAAAGAGCCCTAGAAAATGTTACTAGTTGAATTTTAAAGTTTCACAATATTATTAAAGGCTGTTGTTACTCAAGAGGGAGATGGGAATGAAACCAATGTTGTCTAAGACTTTGACCCAACAATGCATAAATATAAATGAATGATACAAACTTTCGTTCAATGAATTCTATCTACAATAGGGAAAAAGAAGTTTTCTGGAACAATGCAAACTACGATGTACAATTCCCTTTTTAAATGTAATACCAAACAATCATGGACAATGTAATTTCACTATTCGTTCTCTTTCAATATTTTAACGTCAATATTTTATGAATAAATGATTGCTTAAAAGAAGAAGACTTTAATGTTTTCTCTTTAGAAACCAAAAACAGGGATGGAACTAAGAAAAGGTAAGCAACCAATGAAAATAAAACACTCAACAAACAATCAAATCGATCTTTCAATGGAGATAAAAATAAAAAAAAAAATCTTCAAACGTGAACAAGAAATGTTTTTTTGATCATTAAGCAATACAGAAGATGCAATCAACTCACAAATTCAAACCCAAAACAGGAGCTTTGATCGAGCAAGCACTCAGACTCAAATCCAGAGATTATATCCTTGTCGACCAAAACAAAGATCGAAAAAGATTAAAAGAGAGGTGTTCGATCTCCAAAATCAATCAAGATCAAGTTGAAACAATCAGAAGCATTCAAGAACTGGTATAAAAAATCTTTTTCCAGCCGACTGAAACAAAAACTGGGCAATAGTAGAGGTCAAGACCCAATTCAAAAAAGTTTTCAAACACCGCCGCGGGCAGATAGTATAACGCAGTGCGGAAATGAGTGATTTCCGCAGGCCAATAGTCATGCAGGTCGCGGAAATCCCACACTGAAACAAACCACTAGGGTGCGGAAATGGAAGGTTTCCGCAGGCTACCAATAGGGTGCAGTTCGGACACGTTTCACAAAATAGAAAATTTTGGAAAAGGACAAAGGGTCTCAGGAAATTTTTAAACCCAGTGAGTGTAATTGGATCTCCCACAGACTCAGACTGAAATAGAGTGTAAAATATAGGCTATAAGCAAATGACCAATGAAAAACCACAATCAAGTTGTACTTTCCCCAGCGGAGTCACCAATTTTGTTAATGGGTAAATCGATAGATGCAGACATGAATTAATCCCCCTAGATCCACCCAGATCTAGAACAAAACAAGACATAACAATACGCTTTCCCTAGATTATGATCATCGAATTTAATTACCAAAAGAGGAATAAATAACATACCTTATGAATCGCTTCCTTATGTCTTTGTTGACCCTGCTTTACTCCAATGCTCCTATGAGATCATATCTGTAATAACACAAATCAACCAACGTGAAAGCAGTAATAGCGAAATTTAATGATAACCTAAACATGTGATCAAGGAGTCATGTAATAAAATATCAATCTTTTTATGGGAAAGAGACATGCCACCGTATTATATTAATGAAAGGTAGAAGATAAAACCGAATTGTCTTAATGTCACAAGTTCCCTTTCAATGGCTCTTCATTCTGACACACACATACATTTGCTTGGACCTTTTGCATGAAGACTTCTCTCAAAAACTTGATGGATGGATGGAGACCTCAAGCATCACTTGAAATAAGATTCTTCACAGTCTTCAGCCTATTCTTTCTTCAGTCTCTATGCTTCTTTATGCTTGTACCTCTAACCTTTTCCATGAGAAGCCTGTCATTATATAGGAGAAGCTAAAGTGGTTAAAGAGAGGAGGATGATCCCATCAAATCAGAGAAGTCATTAGGATTGTAACCACATAGACACCACTTCATATTTCTAGAAGATTCCACTTCTAGACGCTGCTAGAACTTCTTTCCTCTTTTAGTTTCAAAGTGCTGCCGAGACCTGTCTATATATCAGCCTGCGGAAATCTCGCAAACTGGCTATAGTACAGCATGCGGAAATTAAGGATTTCCACACTGTGTAAAGGGAGCTGCCCGCGACAGCCTTCCAAAAATACATCTTGCAAGGGTGGAAAGAGGTTGCTTTTCTCAAGAAAAAGATTATATTGGGAACCTGAACACATGTTTATGTAACCATCATCAGGGTGACCAAAATAATGTGTAACAATAAATCTGGGTTTTTGGGAGAGATACCTAACATGATCTCCATCTTCCTGAATTCGGTGGTGTACTCTTGCACACTTTGCCCTTTCCTCTGCATGAAGTGATGCTAATGGATCCATTGGTCCTCTACAAACCCAATAGGGTAGATCTTGGACTTGATGATGGTTTTCAATTCCTCCCACTTAGTTATTGGTGGACCACCCTCCAACCTAAGTGTCTTTGTGTGGCTTTCCCACCAAGTCAGTGCATTGTCCTCTAGTTTCAGTCTAACAAATAATTTTTGTTGCTCTACATATATATTATGGACACTAAAGTACATTTTTAATTGTTGCAACCAATGATTCAACTTAATCATATTGATCTCACCTTGATAGGGTTTGATATCAACTTTCGCTTCCATCTTGAATATAGGTTGTGAATGAGTGATGGCACTGAAACTTGGTTGGTCTTTCTCAGGCCCTTTTTTCGAATCTTTTTTCGGGTCTTCACTATCTGTTGTTTTTTCATTCAATCCAACTTCTCAGTTAAGGTTCAAACTTATTTGTTAGCGTTTCCACGAGGAGAGCATGTTGTGAGAGATATTAGTAACTTGTTCTTCCAACCTCAAAAATATTTCTTCCACTTCATCACAAGGGTTGTTATGAACAGACTCATCCGCCATGGCTAGGGTTTTGCTACTTCTCAAGCCAACTCCTAGATTCTGTGACTTTCCATAAATACCCCTAAGAAAATTGCTTTGATACCAATATGATATGCAAATTGATGTGGATATTCCACATGAACAATTCATCACAACATATTTTATAATATTTTGAAATATTAGATTATGTAATTTGTTTCCTTAGATCACATATTAATTATTTCTAGCTTATTGCTCAAATTTATGAAAATAACTGAATGAAAAAATGAAAGAACAGGGAAATATATACACCATCCAAATAAATGAACACAAGGTATATCCTGAGAAACCCGATACGTGAGAAAACCTAGCTAGAAGGTGAGGCCCGTGCTCTGTTCTCTTTTTTTCGATTATGAAAATGAAAATACAAAGAAAGAGACACTCACTATGGAGTTTCCTATGACTCCGTGGCCTGAATGGATACTACAAACTCTTCCTGGCGGCTTGATATTTAACATAGATTGCTAATTTTTTAGGGTTAGGGTTTTTTCATTCTCAACCCTCAATTAGTGATAAAGTTTTTGAAATTCTAGAATATTCTTGAAAGTTCACACATGCATGAATAATGGAGGATGATGTGGCATCCATGCGTACCATGGTGGTCAACAAGGTAGGTCAACTTGTGAGAGGCATAATTTCCACATACAAGCTCCGATTGAGGTGATTTTACAAGCTCCGATTGAGGTGATTTTGACATTGTTGGAAAAGTCTTGGTGTATAGAACAATGCCAAAGGGATGGGAGAAGTGCTCACAAAGTTTGACCCAAAAAAATGTCGTTTAATGCCTCAAATGGCTCTGGAAGGTTTTGAACCCCAAATCTTCAAATTGGGACTTGCTATTGAAATGGTCCCTACAAGCTAATTCCTCGAGTTTTTCCTTCTAGAAAGTACCAAGATAGATGGAAAATTATATAATAATCCAATTCGAATCACCATTACTCTCACATGTGGGGTTGACCAAGTGTAGAATTTCAAGAATATTCTAGAAGGTCCAAAACCCTAAACATTAATTGAGGGTTGAGGCCTGCAAAAACCATAACGCTAGACCTAGACGTCTATCATGGTATTTTAAATACTGGGCCGTTAGGAAGAGAGGGGGTTGCGTTCTTTTAGCATTATACTTGTTCCATAGTTGAGTAGAACATCTAGGAGTGGGATTTGAGAGCATAACATTGGAGGTAGAAGATTCTGTACCAACCATTAAGGTTGCAGTGTCAAAGACAACTCCATAGTGAGTGCCTCTTTATTTGTATCTTCATTTCATAACTAAAGAAAAGAGAGCAAAACATAGGCCTCACCTTCTAGTTGGTTTTCTCTGGTACCAAGTTTCTTAGGTCACACCTTGTGTTCATTTTGTGTTGGTGTGTTTATTTGCTTGTTCTTTCACTTTTAGATTTTAGTTATTTCCATAAAAGTGAGCATTAAACTAGTAATAGTAAATTCAAGATTTAAGAAAATAAATTACATAGCAAAAGATTTCAGAATATTGCAAGATCTATTGTGACGAATGTTTCTAGTGGAATATACGTGGTAGTTTACAGATCATATTGGTATTAGAGCATTTCTTTGGGTTTTTTGTGGGAAGTTGTACGATTTAGGAATAGGTTTAAGAAGGAAGTCACGAAACCCTAACCATGGCAGATGAGTCCATTCTTTAGCTCTTTTGGGTAAATATTGGCTTGGGTCTCTCACGAGCTTGCAAGTCCCCCTTCCTCCCTTTTCTCCATTGCTACAGTCCTTTGAGGCCTCTTTTCTTCCGTGCTATCCTTCCCAAGTCCCTCTTACATCCTATCTCCCAGTCCCCTTCCCTAACCCCGACTCTTCCCTAGACTCGGAAGAGGATGGAATAGTCTATCAGTTGTGAAATCGACCCATTTTAGACCCTGGGTGTGAGCCAGAACTTGGAAAACATCCTCCCTCCATCCAAGGGGGAAAAGGGAGGGGAAGGAAGTTGCACTTGTTGAAGTCTCAGAATAAAGCCTTAGCTGATATTGCAGATGGGAAGAAAAAATCATTTTTTGGGGCACTTAGAGCATCGCATGCCCCGGGAGGGGTTCCCTAATGAAAATACTCTCTTTCAATTGTAGGGGTTTGGTAGGTTCCCTCAAAAGATATTCCCTCTACAAGTTGGTGGAGTCGAACCAACCAGACATTATGATGTTAGAGGAAACAATGAGTGAGGAAGATGTGATCATTCCCCGACTTTTCTTCTTGCTCAAGACATGGTATTTTGTGGGCTCAGATGCCAAGGGGCGCTCGGGAGGTTTGGCCATTGGATGGAATCTCAAAATTGTCAAAGTTATAAGTTCTTGGGGTTTTGAATATGGACTTGGTCTAAACATCCTCTTTGCATAGATTGGTTCGGAGGTAACAATCTTAAACTTATATGGTCCTTACGAGGAAAGGGCCCCTTTTTGGGAGGCTCTAGGCCATAAATCCTTCTTGAAAAGTGAAAATATTATCCTGGATGGGGACCTAAATTTTTCTCTCGGGGAGGCTAAATCCTGGGGTCCAAGGGCTCGACCGGATCCTTGGACATATTTTTTCAACCATATGTTAAGGTGAATGAAATTGATTAACATTCCTTCCATAATACTATGCTCCACTTGGAGAAATAAAAGAGTGGGAGAGGATAGTGTCGAGAAACGTTTAGATCATTTTCTGGAATCTGAAAATTTAGTAGAGGCTTATACTCATATCAAGCAATGGGTCGGATCATGGGGGATCTCAGATCATTCCCCAATCTTCATGGAAATTTCTCTAGGTCCTTAGAAACCTCTCATCCCTTTCAAGTTCAACTTGGAGTGGTTAAAGGAGGAGGGTTTCCTATCGCTTTTCAAGGAGCATTGAATTCCTTATGATGCAACTATGGGAGATAGAGCAGGAGTCCAGTTCATGGAAAATATTCAAAGAGTAAAGCAAGCCACTTTGGAATGGTGACGAATAAAAAAAAAAAAAGATACATAAGATCTAATTGATACCGAAGCAACGTTGCAGACAATCTATGATTCAATGGGAGGAGGATACAATTCAGCTGAATMGAAGGAAGAGCTACTAGCCCTAGAAAACATCGAAGGCAACTTTTGGAGGCTCGGGAGGCAGAATGGAGCCTAAAAATCCGGGCATTGTGGATGGAAAAGGAGGATGATAATGCAAAGTTCTTCCAGGATTATGATAAATGAAGAAAGATGGCTAACACCATTTGGAGTCTTAAGAACTCAGAAGGAAGAAAGGTATCCTCTTTTGATGGAATGGCTCATATAGATCACTTCCATTCTTTGTTCAAAGCTAACCAAAGGGGATCAATGGCTGACATAGTGAGGATGGCTCTTTACTTTCCCAGATTCATTAGTGAAGATGAAAACAAATCCTTAATAGAGGAAGTCACGGAAGAAGAACTCAAGGAAGTGCTCCATAGTTTTCAGAAATATAAAAGTCCTGGTTTGGATGGTTGGACCATATAATTCTTCATAGGGCTCTATGATCTCATTAGGCCAGACATATTATGGGTAGTAGAAGAATCTAGATCTGAGGGCCACATGCATGCGCCTTTCAAATCCACCTTCATTGCACTCATTCCGAAATCTGATGATCCTTCTTCCTTGGATGATTTTCAGTATGTCTCTCTATTTAATTGCATTTACAAAGTGATCTCCAGAATAATAGCAAGAAGAATCAAGGCCATCCTTTCAGAGAATATCTCACGGGAACAATTTGATTTTTTGGAAGGGAGGCAAATTCATGAAGCTATTGGGGTGGCGTAGGAGGTGATGCATAGTCTAAAGTCTTGGAATGCAAAATGGGAAATCTTAAATATTGATCTTTCAAAATCCTATGACCGGGTCAACTGGCTATATATTCAGTTGCTTCTTATTGATGATTACAACTGCATGAGACATCCTCCAGGACATAGACCTGAGAGAGAGAGCCCATGAGTTGGGTGTGCCCATGAGATGGGTGTCTGGTTCCTATATGAGACAGAACTGGAACGTTGTGATAGCCTCCTCTGTGCAGGGAGTTGAGATGATACTCCAGATGATTCTCTTGTGTAACGCAGTGAGAAAGAAGATCTGCTGAGTTGGACGTGCCTGTGGCTGAGCACAGGTGAACGTGTGGAAAATCCCATGACTTGGGTGCATTGTTCTGAGATAGAGATGAAACGGTGTATTAGTCTCCTCTGAGCAGAGAGTTGAGATGATGTGATACTCCAGATGATTCTCCTGTGTAATGCAGTGAGAAGGAAGATCTGATGAGTTGGACGTGCCTGTGGCTGAGCACAAATGAACGTGATCATAATGGTTGAGCACTTGTGAGTGTGGTTCTCTTGTGAGACACAATGAGATAGAGATTTGGAAATCCTTGTGGTTGAGAAAAAATGGATGTGCCCCTAGTGGCTAAGCACTAGTTGGTGTATGAGATCTCTTTCTATATTATTCAAGAGTTAGAGTTACTTGTAACTCTATTTGTGATGTAAAGGGCATAGGTCGGCCCCACCATAAAGTGAAAGATAATTAATGTAAAATATAATTAATATGGTAATTATTAATTATATTATAAGTTATTGAGGTTGGTCGTGTTGTGCCAATAGACACTTCTGTTGACAGGTTTAGTCGAATATAAATAAAGGTAAATTTCCCATTGAGGAATCATATCACAAGGGTGAGTTTGGAAATTTCAACAAACACTTGTTCTTGGGAAAAGTGCGCACCTCTCTTGAGCGCTAGGTTCTAGGGTTTGTGAGCACCCTTTTGTGTGCCAGGTGTTTATGGTGGTGGAGGTATTTCTCTTGAAGAATATAGCAAAGGATTTGCTGGGTTTTCTTCCCTTGTTGAGAAGGGTTTCCCAGGATACTTGTTGTGTACTTGTGCATGGTGTTTCTTCTTGTGATCTTGGTTGCTGCAACAATTTTTTCATGGTTTAAGTAAAATGCTAAAATGGAATGAACTTCATGCTTAAGCCTTGCTTATTGAAAAATCAACATGGTGTCAGAGCATAGGTCTTGAAGAACCCTTGCACAAGCACTTAAAAGCTAAGATGTCCTTCTTCTGTAGTTCCGTACGACCTCTAGGGTTTCTGGAGAATCTGTACGACCCTCTCTTGTTTGGCCTTTTCAACACCTTACACTTGGATGTTGGGATTGAAATTTGGATAAGGGTGTACAACCTCCCTCATCGCACCTCGAGTGACTCTCAAAGTGAAATTCCGAGGATTTTGAATTTTTGGCCCTAGGGATTCTAGGGTTCCTCAACTTTCTGCAGAATTCTAATTTTAGGGTACCTGCAGCTTATTGAAGAAACATTTCAGCTCAACAAGTATTCATGTGATACTCTCAAAGCTTATTGTTGGAATTCATAAGCCCAACAAAACCTAAGGTTACTAGTCTAACCTAACAATTAGGTTTTCTAAGTCCAGTTGGCGAGAGTTTGTGAAGAAATCCAAAAATATGAAGAACAAAACTTTAGTGGAAGATAGGCTTGATGGATTAAGCAACTTCAGCTCCTGGAAGTCAAGGCTTCAAGTCACCCTTGAAGAAGATGACCTTTTGAGTGCGATAACAAATACTTTTCTAGAAACAACTACCGATGAAGATAAGGAAATAAGAAGGGAAGAAGATGTGAAGGAAATAAAAATAATCATCTACTCAGTAAGAGATCATCTACTACCTCGTATTTCCAACTTGAAGACAACTTATGAAATGTATGAAGCACTGAAAGATATGTTTGAAAGTGACAACACCCTCAGAGCCCTTACCTTAAAGGGCCAACCTCAAAGTACCAAGATGACAAAAGGTGATACCATTTCTACCTTCTTTATGAATATATCAGAGATTAAATATCAACTAGGTGCCATTGGAGAAATCATGTCTGATAGAGAAGTTGTCTTATCCACTCTCACCAATCTTCCAAAACACTGGGAGCCTTTTCTTCAAAGCATCAATGGAAGAGAAAAATTGCCAACTTTTGATCGTCTGTGGACAGGCTGTACTCAAGAAGAACTTAGACTCAGAAAAAGAGGAGTAGAAGACTCCCCTTATGACAATCATGCTATTGAACTTGATACAAAGAAAGGAGGAAGATTCAAAAGAAGCTTCAGACAAACATTCAGAAATGAGAAGTCTCCATCAACCTCAAGACATAATCAGAGAAGAGGTGTTTCGAAGATTTAGTGTTTCAGATTTGACAAATATGGGAACTATGCAAGAAATTGTTGATGAATGCAGCTATGGGAGACATCCTCGAGCTTACAAACCTGTGAGATGTGGAACATAGCATCTATGTGAGTCTTTCTCTCAGCTTACAAACCTGAGAGAAATCCCCTAAGAAGGGTTTGAGTTTTCTGCCCGGGACAGAGCCATGAGTGTAGAGATGACCTCCTCCATGATGTGAGTGAGAAGAAATCCAGATGATCATCCGGTGGAAACACAATATGTTGAGTTAGGACGTGCCTATGGCTGAGCACAAGGTGAACGTGTGAAATCCCAAAAGTGTTGGGCACATCGTCATGTGATTAGAAATGAAGATCATGTGATAGCCTCCTCTGAGCAACAGAGTTGACGAGAAGACTCCAGATGATTCTCCTGTCGGTGGCAGTGGGAAAGAAAATCTATAGAGTGGATGTGCTTGTGGATGAGCACATGTGAACGTATGAAGACCTGGTTCTTCTGTGTAATGCAGTGAATCAGAGCTATGACATCCCTATGGATGTGCCCCTATTGGATGAGCACTAGTGGGTGTATAAGATCCTTTGCTATATATTGTTCAAGAGTCAGACCTACCTGTAACCCTAATTGTCATGTAAAGGGTACAGGTCGGCCCTACCTTAATATGTCTAATATTAAATGTAAAATATAATTAATAATAATAATAGTAATAATAATAATAAATATATTATGTCTTAGAGAGGTCGGTCCTGTTGTGCCAATAGACACTTCAGTTGATAGGACAAGTCTAATATAAGTAAATTGAAATCTCCCATTTTGGAAACACACCTCACTTGTGAGTCTGGAAATATCAGCAAGTACACTTCTTTGGCAAAAGGTGCACACCTCTCTTGGCCGCTAGAGTTCTAGGGTTTTATGCACCCTCTTGTGTGCTAGGTATTTCTTATTGGTAAAGGTCTTTCTCTTGAATATTATATCAAAGGATTTGACTGGGTTTTCTTCCCTTGTTGAGAAGGGTTTCCCATGATACATTTTGTGTTCTTGTGCATGGTGCCTCTTCTTGTGATCTTGGTTATAGCAACATTTATGATTATGGTTAAATGATGAAATGGAATGAACTTCATGTTTAACCTAATGATTATGAAAAATCAACATGGTATCAGAGCATAGGTCTTGAAAGAGCCCATTGCACAAGCATCTACCAAGTCTCATCCTTTACCAGTCATCCCTCCTCTTCTACAGAACCGTACAACCCTCCTAGGGTTTCCAGAAAATCTGTACGACCCTCTCCTTTTGGGTGTTTCAGCCCCTTAAAAATTGGATGTTGGGGCTAATTTCAACATAGAAGAGTACGACCTCTTCTAGTGCATCTCCAGAAGCTCTCAAAACGAAATTCCGAGAAATTTTGACTTTTGGCCCTAGGGTTTCTAGGGTGCCGAAATTTCCTGCAGAATATTAATTCTGGTTTTCTGAAGAAAGATTTCCTAAATCAACAAGCATCTCTGTGACACTATCAAATTGATTGTTTGTAGTCATAATTATAATATAATCTAGTCCACAAGGATTCAAAAAAAATGAAGAAAATAACTCCAATGGAAGATAAACTTGATGGAGCAAGCAACTTCAGCCCTTGGAAATCAAAGCTTATAGTCACTCTTGAAGACGAAGATCTCTTAGATGCAACAACTAAAAATTTATCAAAAACAACCACTGATTTAGAGAAGAAAGTAAGAAAAGAAGATGATGTCACAGCAAGGAAAATAATCATCTACTCAGTAAGAGATCACCTCTTGCTGTAGATTGCCAATCTGAAGACCGCCTATGATATGTATAAAAAATTGAAAGGAATGTTTGAAAGTGATAACACTCTCAGAGATCTTACCTTGAATATTCAACTCCAAAGTACCAAGATGATGAATTATGACACAGTTGCACTCTTCTTCATGAACCTATCAGAGATTAAAAAATAGCTAGAGACCATTGGAGGAATCATGTTTGATAGAGAACTTGTCTTAACCACTCTTCAGAATCTTCCAAAATCATGGGAGCCTTTCATTCAAAGAATCAGTGGAAGAGAATCTCTACCAACTTTTGAGCATCTATGGACAGATTGCACTCAAGAAGAACTTAGACTTATAAATAGAGGAGTGGAAGATTCTCCAGAAGAAAATCATGCTCTTGCACTTCATACAAGAAAGGGAGGAAAATTCAAAAGGAACTTCAGGCAAACATTTAAAGAAGAAAAGTCTTCATCCAATCTAGGATATCAAAGAAGAGACGTTTCAAAATTTCAGTGTTTCATATGTGACAAGTATGGACACATTGCTAGAAACTGTCCAACCAGAAAGAAGGGAAAATAATATGCTACCAATACTAATATTGATCCAAATCCACCTCAAGTAAGCGAAGAGAAGAGAGACGAGAAGTACTTTCTCTAGAAGAACGTTGCTACAAACTAGGTAAAATCTTTTCTGTTCCAAAATCTTATAGTTGCATGTTTCAAATAACAGAAGGATATTACTCCTTATACTAAAAGAGCTCTAAAAAGACTTGGACCACTATCCCTGGTACGAGAGTCCAAAAGTTATTCAAATTGTTCTTTGTACAAGAACAAGTAGAAATATTATTCTTGAAAGGAAGATACGCCTTCAAGATTCAGATAATCTCAAAATAAAGATTGACAGTGAAAACAAATATCTTCTCCCCCTTCCATAGTTCAGAGGGAGACATACCTTACTTAATTTGATCCAGTTGTTTCAGCTGATACATATTCAGAGATATTGCAATAAGGTCCAAAAGGCCCCACCTAGACTCACTCTGCAAGAGGCAGAGAAACATACAAGCCTCTCAAGGCACATTCCGAGAAAGCAAAAGATATTTTTGAGCTATCCTTCAGTCATGAGCCACTTCATTGATGCTAAGACACCTTGTCTTAGAGAAGCAACAAGAGAACTGGCATAGCAAGATGACATAACAGAAGAATACCAGTATATCTTAAAAGAATGATGCATAAGATATTATTTAGGGACCAGAAAGGGAAGTTTGTGGTGACTTCTAGGTGGATCTATATGATCAAGCATGCAACTGATGAAAGTGTCAAGAAATACAAAACGAGATCTATAGCCAGAGGTTTCTCACAAACAGAGGGAGTTGTCTATGATAAGACACTTGATCCAGTGAACCCGATACACTTCCATCCGTACCTCCATCCATGAGTTGGAAACTATATCAGACAGATAGATTCTTGATAAGTTTGGATTTTAGCGAGAGTGTAGTTGATCCAAACCTATATCATTACTGTATTGGTGACAAGAGCCTGATCCTGATGACTTATTTAGAAAGCATTTTTATTACAAGTAATCTTTGACTTCTGAATTCGAAATGAAGAATCTGAGTATGATGCACTACTTCTTAGGACAAGAAGTATGAAAAAGGATCGATGAGATTTTCCTGAGTCAAGGAAAACATACATTGGGAATATTAAAAAAACAAAGCTCAGTATGACAAAATACAAATCCACGGTGATGGATTTGAAAAAAACAAATAAAGATGATTCAGACGAGATTGATCCACAACTGATTTGATCACTATGTATCTGGTTAACACCACACTTGATTCATGATATGAGTGAATGAACTTAGTCATTCCATGAGTTAGCCAAGACAGACTCACTAGACAACAAAGAAACATGTATTGAGACATCTACAAGACACAGTTAGATATGGACTGTAATGTGTCTCAAGTGTAGACTTGAGTTTGCAGGGATATACCTATACAGATTGATCAAAGAGTACATTGAATCGGAAGAGCACATTCTGTTGTTGTCTTACCATGAAGATTACCATGGTTTCTTGATGCAGAAACAAAACTCTGTGACCTTGAGTATCACAAAAGCAGAGTATATAACATCGAGTATGCGAAGCAATGTAGCTTCACAAGATTCTGACAGATTTACTTGACCATGAGATGGATCCTATGATGATAACCAAGAGCTGTGTGTAATGCTCCTTGAGAACCCGATGATTCCTGATGGATCAAAACATGATGAGTTGAAATATCCTTATATCAAAGATATGATGCAAAAGAAAATTGTAGACTTGCAGTACCTTCCTAAAACTGAGCAGACTGTAGACATTTACACCAAATAAACTTGGTGAAGAATACCTTCCGAGTTAAGAGGGAGTATGGATGACTTTATCCAAAATCAAAATTCAGAGTACATTTGTATGAGACTTGGCTTGATGAAGAATGCCTCCCTAGCTGAGAGGGAGTGTTGATGAATGAAGCTATGGGAGACATCCTCCAGCTTACAAACCTGTGAGATGTGGAACATAGCAGCTATGTGAGTCTTTCTCTCAGCTTACAAACCTGAGAGAAATCCCCTAAGAAGGGTTCGAGGTTCCTGCCTGGGACAGAGCTAGGAATGTAGAGATGACCTCCTCCATGACGTGAGTGAGAAGAACTCTAGATGATCATCTGGTGGAAAAGCGATCTGCTGAGTTAGGACGTGCCTGTGGCTGAGCACAAGGTGAATGTGTGAAATCCCAAAAGTGTTTGGCACATTGTCATGTGATTAGAAATGAAGATGACATGGAGACATACATTATTCTGGCCGATCCAATTGCTCCAGTTGATATGCCCAGAGATGTTGCAGTAGGGCATAAAAGGCCTGACTAGGCTCGACAAAAAACTTTGCATGAGGCAGAGGAACATACAATCCCCTCAAGGCACATCCCGAGAAAGCAAAAGAGATTTTCGAGCTACCCTTCATCCATGAGCCACTTCATTGATTATGAGCTTCCTTGTCATGAAGAAGAAACAAGTGAACATGTATGGCAAGATGCCATGGCAAAAGAATACCAATATATCTTAAAGAATGATGTATGAGATGTTGTTTTGATACCAGAAGGGAAGTCTATGGTGACTTCCAAGTGGATCTATAAGATCAAGCATGCAACTGATGGAAGTGTCGAGAAATACAAAGCGAGATCTGTAACCATAGGATTCCCACAAATAGAGGGAGTTGCCTATGATGCAACACCTGATCCAGTGAACCCGTTACAGTTCCATCCGTACTACCATCCATGAGTTGGAAACTACATCAGATGGATGGATTCTTGATGAGTTTGGGTTTCAGAAAGGGTGTTGCTGATCCAAACCTATATTATTACATTGTTGGTGACAAGAGCATGATTTTGATGACTTATTGAGGAAGCCGTGTTGTTGGATACAATCAAGCCTTGACTTCTGATTTCGAGATGAAGGATTTGGGTATGATGCACTACTTCTTGGGACAAGAAGTATGATAGAGGACCAATGAGACTTTTTCTAAGCCAAGGGAAATACACAGTGGGGATATTAAAGAATTTCAATATGACAGAATGCAAATCCATGTCTACACCAATGGTGATGGATTTGATGAAAAATAAATAATGATGATTTAGATGAGATTGATCCACATGTGTACCGATAGCTCATTGGATCATTGATATATCTGGTTAACACCAAACCTGATATATTCTATACAATGAATGTTCCTAGTCAATCCATGAATCAATCGAGACAGACTCACTTGATAGAAATAAATCATGTATTGAGATATATACGAGGCACAATTGGATATGGCTTGAGATATGCCTCCAGTGTGAACTTGAGTTTGCAGGGATATGCCGATACAGATTGAGAAAAGAGTATAGTGGACTGAAAGAGCATATCCAGTTGTTGTTTGACCTTGGAGTTTTCCATGGTTTCCTGGTGCAGTAGGAAACAAAGCTCTGTGGCCTTGAGTACTGCAGAAGCAGAGTATATAACATTGAGTGTGGCAGTTTTCAAAGCAGTGTGGCTTCACAATCTTCTGACAGATTTATTCGATCATAAGATAGATTCTACTACTGTTCATTATGACAACCAGAGCTATGTGAAGCTCTCTGAGAACCCTGTGTTTCATGATAGATAGAAACACATTGAGATAAAATATCATTATATCAGAGACATGATGCAGAGGAAAGAAATACACGTGCATTAACTTCCTATACATGAGCAGATTACAGATATTCGCCAATATGAAGTTCGAGTAATTCCATGAGAATTTGTGTTGGTGAAGAATACCTCTCTAGCTGAGAGGGAGAGTTGATGACTACAACCAAGATGAAGTTCGAGTACTTCTGTGTGATACTTGGCCTGATGGACAATGTCTCCCTAGCTGAGAGGGAGTGTTGATGATTACAGTTGCGTGAGACATCCTCTAGGACATAGACCTGAGAGAGAGAGCCCATTAGTTGGGTGTGCCCATGAGATGTGTGTGTGGTTCCTATCTAAGATAGAATTGGAATGTTGTGCTAGCCTCATCTGTGCAGAGAGTTGAGATGATACTCCTGATGATTCTCCTGTGTAATGCAGTGAGAAAGAAGATCTTCTGAGTTGGACGTGCCTGTGGCCGAGCACAGGTGAACGTGTGGAAAATCCCATGAGTTGGGTGCATCGTTCCGAGACATAGATGAAACGATGTATTAGTCTTCTATGAGCAGAGAGTTGAGATGATGTGATACTCCAGATGATTCTTCTGTGTAATGCAGTGAGAAAGAAGATCTGTTGAGTTGGATGTGCCTGTGGTTGAGCACAGGTGAACGTGATCCTCGTGGCTGAGCACTAGTGAGTGTGGTTCTCCTGTGAGACGCAGTGAGATAGAGATATGGACATCCCTGTGGCTGAGCACAGATGGATGTGTCCCTAGTGGTTGAGCACTAGTGGGTGTATGAGATCCCTTGCTATATTTTTCAAGAGTCAGACTTACCTGTAACCCTATTTGTGATGTAAAGGCTACAGGTCGGCCCCACCATAAAGTGAAAGATAATTAATGTAAAAGATAATTAATATGGTAATTATTAATTATATTATAAGTTATTGAGGTCGGCCCTATTGTGCCAATAGACACTTCTGTTGATAGGTTCAGTCTAATATAAATAAAGGTAAATTCCCCATTGAGGAATCATATCACAAAGGTGAGTTTGGAAATCTCAGCAAACACTTGTTCTTGGGAAAAGTGCGCAGCTCTCTTGGGTGCTAGGTTCTAGGGTTTGTGAGCACCCTTTTGTGTGCCAGGTGTTTATGGTGGTGGAGGTCTTTCTCTTGAAGAATATAGAAAAGGATTTGCTGGGTTTTCTTCCCTTGTTGAGAAGGGTTTCCTAGGAGACTTGTTATGTACTTTTGCATGGTGTTTCTTCTTGTGATCTTGGTTGCTGCAACAAATTATTGATGGTTTAAGTAAAATGCTAAAATGGAATGAACTTCATGCTTAAGCCTTGCTTATTGAAAAATCAACACTTCTAACCCACTTAGGGTTTGAGGTTCCTTTCATCAATTGGGTAATGTGATATATAACATCAGTTTCTTTTGCAGTTCTAATTAATGGTTCAACCTTGTCTTTCATTCATGTAGAGAGGGGTCTGAGGCAAGGATTCCCCTTATCTCCGCATATTTTTCTGCTAATTGCAGAAGCTCTCAGTAGAGCCATAGAATAGGAAAAATATCGTGGTGAGTTCCAGGATATTGCAATATCTCCAAATTTAAACATCACCCACCTCCTTTTTGTTGATGATGTCTTGATCTTCTGCAACGAATAAAGGTGTGAAGTCTTGAAGTTGTCCGATACCTTGGAACTGTGTAGAAAGGCCACAGGTATGAATATAAATGAAAGAAAATCCACCCTCTCAACTCACAACATGGAGTTAGAAGAATAGAGGAGTTATATGGACCTTTTCCCTTTTGAGTAGTAGGAGTTGGAGAAAGGTCTCAAATATTTGGGATTCTAGCATAATCCAAACAATTATAAGAAAGCAGACTGGAAATGGATTATAGCGAAATTAGAAAAAATGTTAAAAGGGTGGAGCTTTAGGTGGCTATCTCGTGCAGGTATGTTGGTCCTGGAAAAAACTGTCTTAGAAGCCATCCAAGTACATTGGATTTCCTTAGCTTGAATCCCAAAAGGTGTCTTGGAAATAGCTCAGAAACTCTGTTTTAAATTTATTTGGGTTAGTACAAAGGATCAATTTGTTGCTCCCTGGGTTAAATGGAATGAAGTGGCTGTTCCAAAAACACTTGGAGGATGGGGGCTCAAAAACATTTTTCTTTTCGCCAAGGCCCTAGCAGCTAACTCAAGTTGGAGATTGATCATTTTCGAAAATTTATGGACTTAGGTGGTGTACTAGAAATATATCCTTTTATAATCTATAGAGGAATGGATTCAGAGCCCTTTGAAAAAAATTTCAAATTGCACAATAATTTGGAAAACACTTATCCACTCTTTTTCTGTAATTGAGGAAGGATTAGTATGGCGAATAAGGAAATGATCAAAAGTCAGAATAGGGGCAA
>JASDQU010710484.1:58317-71866 GCA_032191745.1 Picea mariana
CATGTCCCAGCAACCATCTGCAAGCCTTCTTTAGAGAGACTATGTGTCTTGGTTGTGTTCCATATAAACATGACGGAAAGAGTAGTTGCCAAAAGAGGCCGAAATTCTGAATACTTCCTCAAGCAAGCGACACAAAATGATGTTGTGGCATTTCTAAGATTTTCGAATCCAAATTATAACCAGCAATGAATCACCAAATAACTTAAGAGAATGAAAAAAAAATTCCAAAGCAAAAAGCAACAGCAGTTTGAGAGACATAAGTTCTGCAAAGTTGTTCGTGCCAGGGCTGAGCCCCATTTTAAGTCTGAAAAAGTGAGTGTTTGAAAGGAACAAAATTTCTCCTCCACCGCAATAGGTGTTATTTTCTTGTGAGGCTCCATCAAAAAAATCCCAGGCCTTGTTTGAATCAACTTAGACTTCATGAAGCAATATTCCTCTCCTAACTCCTTTTTCTTGAGAGAAATGCTCTAGACTGCTCAGTCCTTCGTTGACCAGTAGATCTGTGAGGGAGGATTTGTTTTGAAAAATCATTGCATTCATGGTCAACTAGATCCCCCGGTTCAAAATTAAGGATAGTTCCTTGATGTTTCTATTCAGACGCTGGGAAAGCCAATCTTTCCAGGCTTCTTCCACATAATTCCCTTGCCATTGACACCTTTGTCCCAACACCCGCGATCACTCTTCCCAAATATGTATTGCAAAAGGGCACAGAAGGAAGAGATGCACTCTAGTCTCCTCATCTCCTTTGCATAAAGGGCACCGACCTGGCTCTTTTATCATCTGGTTTTTTATTCTATCCCGAGTGGGGATCTTATTCTTAATTAGACACCACATGAAAATGCGAGTTTTTAAGGGACATTTTATCTTCCATAAGCTCTTACACCACCAAACAAGCTCCTGGTTATGAAGATCTATCATTAGTTAGGTATACCTGAGTTTCAGTGTGTATTCCCCAAAAGGGGAGTTCTGCCAGACCAATTCATCCTCCTTTTAAGTGATGCAGATGTGGGCATGTTTGAGGCTTCTTGTGTAATTTTCCCATGTACTTTTGTAAATTGGTCATCCAACTCAACCTGGTTGTCAGTTTTATACTCTTGAGCCCAAATAGATGAGTGCACCTGATCAAAGATTTGGTTTAGGAAGAGCATCTCATTTTCATTTAGATGTTGCACCAAATCATTAGGGAGAATATGGCTATTTTCACTACCAGGCCACGGGTTTGTCCCTATTCTGACTTTTGATCATTTCCTTATTCGACATACTAATCCTTCCTCAATTACAGAAAAAGAGTGGATAAGTGTTTTCCAAAATATTGTGCAATTTGAAATTTTTTTCAAAGGGCTCTGAATCCATTCCTCTATAGATTCTGGAAAGATATATTGTTGGTACACCACCTAAGTCTATAAATTTTTGAAAATGATCAATCTCCAACTTGAGTTAGCTGTTAGGGCCTTGGCAAAAAGAAAAATGTTTTTGAGCCCCCATCCTCCAAGTGTTTTTGGAATAGCCACTGCATTCCATTTAACCCAAGGAGCAACAAACTGATCCTTTGTACTAACCCAAATAAATTTAAAACAGAGTTTCCGAGCTATTTCCAAGACACCTTTTGGGATCCAAGCTAAGGAAATCCAATGTACTTGGATGGCTTCTAAGACAGTTTTTTCCAAGACCAACCTACCTTCATGAGATAGCCACCTAAAGCTCCACCCTTTTAACCTTTTTTCTAATTTCTCTATAATCCATTTCCAGTCTGCTTTCCTATAATTGTTTGGATTACGCTGGAATCCCAAATATTTGAGACCTTTCTCCAACTCCTGCTACTCAAAAGGGAAAAGTTCCATATAACTCCTCTATTCTTCTAACTCCATGTTGTGAGTTGAGAGGGTGGACTTTCTTTCATTTATATTCATACCTGTGGCCTTTCTAAACAATTCCAAGGTATCAGACAACTTCAAGACTTCACACCTTTGTCTGTTGCAGAAGATCAAGACATCATCAACAAAAAGGAGGTGGGTGATCTTTAAATTTGGAGATATTGCAATATCCTAGAACTCACCACGATATTTTTCCTCTTCTATGGATCTACTGAGAACTTCCGCAATTACCAGAAAAATAAGCGGAGATAAGGGGAATCCTTGCCTCAGACCCCTCTTTACATGAATGAAAGACAAGGTTGAACCATTAATTAGAATTGCAAAAGAAACTAATGTTATATATCACATTACCTAATTGATGAAATGAACCTCAAACCCTAAGTGGGTTAGAAGTGTTGATTTTTCAATAAGCAAGGCTTAAGCATGAAGTTCATTCCATTTTAGCATTTTACTTAAACCATGAACAATTTGTTGCAGCAACCAAGATCACAAGAAGAAACACCATGCACAAGTACACAACAAGTCTCCTAGGAAACCCTTCTCAACAAGGGAAGAAAACCAAGCAAATCCTTTTCTATATTCTTCAAGAGAAAGACCTCCACCACCATAAACACATGGCACACAAAAGGGTGCTCACAAACCCTAGAACCTAGCACCCAAGAGAGGTGCGCACTTTTCCCAAAAACAAGTTTTTGCTAAAATTTCCAAACTCACCCTTGTGATATGATTCCTCAATGGGGAATTTACCTTTATTTATATTAGACTGAACCTGTCAACATAAGTGTCTATTGGCACAACAAGGCCGACCTCAATAACTTATAATATTATTAATAGTTACCATATTAATTATATTTTACATTAATTATCTTTCACTTTATGGTGGGGCCGACCTGTAGCCTTTACATCACAAATAGGGTTACAGGTAAGTCTGACTCTTGAAAAATATAGCAAGGGATCTCATACACCCACTAGTGCTCAGCCACTAGGGACACATCCATTTGTGCTCAGCCACAGGGATGTCCACATCTCTATCTCACTGCGTCTCACAGGAGAACCACACTCACTAATGCTAAGCCACTAGGATCACGTTCACCTGTGCTCAGCCACAGGCACGTCCAACTCAGCAAATCTTCTTTCTCACTACATTACACAAGAGAATCATCTGGAGTATCACATCATCTCAATTCTCTTCTCAGAGAAGACTAATACATCATTTCATCTCTGTCTCAGAACGATGCACCCAACTCATGGGTTTTTCCACACGTTCAGATGTGCTCAACCACATGCATGTCCAACTCAACAGATATTCTTTCTCACTGCGTTACATAGGAGTATCATCTCAACTCTCTGCACAGAAGAGGCTAGCACAACGTTCCAGTTCTATCTCAGATAGGAACCATAGACCCATCTCATGGGCACACCCAACTAATGGGCTCTCTCTCAGGTCTATGTCCTAGAGGATGTCTCACGCAGCTGTAATTATCAACACTCCCTCTCAGCTAGGGAGGCATTCTCCATCAGGCCAAGTCTCGCACAGAAGTACTCGAACTTTGTCTTGGTTGTAGTCATCAACTCTCCCTCTCAACTAGAGAGGTATTCTTCACCAAGACAGATTCTCCTGGAAGTACTCGAACTTCATATTGGCAAGCAGTTTGATGAAGATATCTACAATCTGCTCATGTATAGGAAGGTAATGCACGTGTATTTCTTTCCTCTGCATCATGTCTCTGATATAATGATATTTTATCTCAATGTGTTTCTATCTATCATGAAACACAGGGTTCTCAGAGAGCTTCACACATCTCTGGTTGTCACAATGAACAGTAGTAGAATCTATCTTATGATCAAATAAATCTGTCAGAAGCTTGTGAAGCCACACTCAATGTTATATACTATGGTTCTGCAGTACTCAAGGCCACAGAGCTTTGTTTCCTGTTGCACCAGGAAACCATGGAAAACTCCAAGGTCAAACAATAATCGGATATGCTCTTTCAGTCCATTGTACTCTTTGCTCAATCTGTATCGTCATATCCCTACAAACTCAAGTTCACACTGGAGGCATATCTCAAGCCATATCCAACTGTGCCTCGTATATATCTCAATACATGATTTATTGCTATCCAGTGAGTCTATCTCGGCTGATTCATCGATTGACTAAGAACATTCGTTGTATAGAATATATCAGGTTTGGTGTTAACCAGATATATCAATGATCCAATGAGCTATCGGTACACATGTGGATCAATCTTGTCTGAATCATCATTATTTATTTTTCGTCAAATCCATCACCATCGGTGTAGACATGGATTTGCATTCTATCATATTGAACTTCTTTAATATCCCCACTGTGTATTTCCCTTGGCTTAGAAAAAGTCTCATTGGTCCTCTGTCGTACTTCTTGTCCCAAGAAGTAGTGCATCATACCCAAATCCTTCATCTCGAAATCAAAAGTCAAGGCTTGATTGTATCCAACAACACGGCTTCCTCAATAAGACATCAAAATCATGCTCTTGTCACCAACAATGTAATAATATAGGTTTGGATCAGCAACACCCTTGCTGAAACCCAAACTCGTCAAGAATCCATCCATCTGATGTTGTTTCCAACTCATGGATGGTAGTATGGATGGAAGTGTAACGGGTTTACTGGATCAGGTGTCGCATCATAGACAACTCCCTCTATTTGTGGGAATCCTATGGTTACAGATCTCGCTTTGTATTTCTCAACACTTCCATCGGTTGCATGCTTGATCTTATAGATCCACTTGGAATTCACCATAGACTTCCCTTCTGGTATCGGAACAACATCTCATACATCATTCTTTAATATATATTGGTATTCTTTTGCCATGGAATCTTTCCATACATGTTCACTTGTTGTTTCTCCATGACAAGGAGGCTCATAATCAATGAAGTGGCTCATGGATGAAGGTAGCTCGAAAATCTCTTTTTCTTTCTCGGGATGTGCCTTGAGGGAATTGTATGTTCCTCTGCCTCATGCAAAGTTTTTTGTCGAGCCTAGCTAGGCCTTTTATGCCCTACTGCAACATCTCTGGGCTTATCAACTGGAGCAATTGGATCAGCTGGAATAATGTATGTCTTCCTCTCAACTGTTGAAGGGGGAGAAGGTATTGTCTCTTCCTTCTTTTCATTTTTTTTTGACTCCCTCTGAGTCAAGTAACTTTCTCTGAAGTCTGAGGAATGGATTTCTCCTTTTACTTCTTTGTTATATCTTTTATGTCTTCGGGTGCTCTACTTAACTAGCATAATAATCAATCAATAAGGTTTGGACTCCTGTACTAGGGATAATGGTCCAATTCATGAGGGCTCCCACACTAGAGATAATACCCTTCACTTATTAAGAATACAATCAACTATAAATTTAATGATCAAACAATTTACTTGGGTCTGTATTCATGCTTAATTCTGTATTTTAGTTTAGAGGAAGTACTTCTCATCTCTCTTATCTTCATCCTTTTGAGGTGGGTCTGGATCAATGTCAGCGATGGAAGCATATTGTCTTCCTTTCTTCCTGGTTGGAAAAATTCTGTTGATTTTTCATAAGCATTATGTTAAACATGAAGTTCACTCCATCTCATCATTTAACCATAATCATAAATTTTGCTATAACCAAGATCACAAGAAGAGGCATCATGCACAAGAACACAAAATGTATCATGGGAAAGCCTTCTCAACAAGGGAAGAAAACCCAGTCAAATCCTTTGATATAATATTCAAGAGAAAGACCTTTACCAACAAGAAATACCTAGCACACAAGGGGTTGCATAAAACCCTAGAACTCTAGAGGCCAAGAGAGGTGCGCACCTTTTGCCAAAGAAGTGTACTTGCTGAAATTTCCAAACTCACAAGTGAGGTGTGTTTCTACAATGGAAGATTTCCCTTTACTTATATTAGACTCGTCCTATCAACTGAAGTGTCTATTGGCACAACAAGGCCGACCTCTCAAAGACATAATATGTTTATTATTATTATTATTATTATTATTATTATTATTATTATTATTATTATTATTATTATTAATTATCTTTTACATTTAATACTAGACATATTAAGGTAGGGCCGACCTGTACCCTTTACATGACAATTAGGGTTACGGGTAGGTCTGACTCTTGAACAGTATATAGAAAAGGATCTGATACACCCACTAGTGCTCATCCACTAGGGGCACATCCATAGGGATGGCATAGCTCTGATTCACTGCATTACATAGAAGAATCGGGTCTTCATATGTTCACCTGTGCTCGTCCACAGGCACGTCCACTCTACAAATCTTCTTTCCCAGTGCCACCGACAGGAGAATCATCTGGAGTCTTCTCGTCAACTCTGTTGCTCAGAGGAGGCTATCACATCATCTTCATTTCTAATCACATGACGATGTGCCCGACACTTTTGAGATTTCACACGTTCACCTTGTGCTCAGCCACAAGCATGTCCTAACTCAACAGATCACTTTTCCACTGGATGATCATCTAGAGTTCTTCTCACTCACGTCATGGAGGAGGTCATCTCTACGTTCCTGGATCTGTCCCAGACATGAACCTCGAACCCTTCTTAGGGGATTTCTCTCAGGTTTGTAAGCTGAGAGAAAGACTCACATAGCTGCTATGTTCCACATCTCACAGGTTTGTAAGTTGTAGGATGTCTCCCATAGCTGCATTCATCAACACTCCCTCTCAGCTAGGGAGGCATTCTTCATCAAGCCAAGTCTCATACAAATGTACTCTGAATTTTGATTTTGGATAAAGTCATCCATACTCCCTCTTAACTCGGAAGGTATTCTTCACCAATTTTATTTGGTGTAAATGTCTGCAGTCTGCTCAGGTTTAGGAAGGTACTGCAAGTCTACAATTTTATTTTGCATCATATCTTTGATATAAGGATATTTCAACTCATCGTGTTTCGATCCATCAGGAATCACCGGGTTCTCAAGGAGATTTACACACAACTCTTGGTTATCATCATAGGATCCATCTCATGGTCAAGTAAATCTGTCAGAAGCTTGTGAAGCTACATTGCTTCGCATACTCGATGTTATATACTCTGCTTTTGTGATACTCAAGGTCACAGAGTTTTGTTTCTGCATCAGGAAACCATGGTAATCTTCATGGTAAGACAACAACAGAATGTGCTCTTTCGGTTCACTATGCACTCTGATCAATCTGTATAGGTATATCCCTGCAAACTCAAGTCTACACTGGAGACACATTACAGTCCATATCTAGCTATCTTGTAGAGGTCTCAATAAATGTTTCGTTGTTGTCTAGTGAGTCTGTCTTGGCTGACTCATGGAATGATTAAGTTCATTCACTGCATATCATGAATCAAGTGTGGTGTTAACGAGATACATTAGTGATCTAATCAGTTGTGGATCAATCTCATCTGAATCATGTTTATTTGTTTTCTTCAAATCCATCACCGTGGATTTGTATTTTGTCATACTGAGATTTGTTTTTTTAATATTCCCAATGTATGTTTTCCTTGACTCGGGAAAATCTCATCGATCCTTTTTCATACTTCTTGTCCTAAGAAGTAGTGCATCATACTCAGATTCTTCATTTCAAATTCAGAAGTCAAAGATTACTTGTAACAACAATGCTTTCTGAATAAGTCATCATGATCAAGCTCTTGTCACCAATACAGTAATGATATAGGTTTGCATCATCTACACTCTTGCTGAAATCCAAACTTATCAAGAATCTATCTATGTGATATAGTTTCCAACTCATGGATGGAGGTACAAATGGAAGTGTATCGGGTTCACTGGATCAAGTGTCTTATCATAGACAACTCCCTCTGTTTGTGAGAAACCTCTGGCTATAGATCTCGTTTTGTATTTCTTGACACTTTCATCAGTTGCATGCTTGATCATATAGATCCACCTAGAAGTTACCACAGACTTCCCTTTCTGGTCCCTGAATAATATCTTATGCGTCATTCTTTTAAGATATATTGGTATTCTTCTATTATGGCATCTTGCTATAGCAGTTTTCTTGTTGCTTCTCTAAGACAAGGTGTCTTAGCATCAATGAAGTGGCTCATGACTGAAGGATAGCTCGAAAATATCTTTTGCTTTCTCGAAATGTGCCTTGAGAGGCTTGTATGTTTCTCTGCCTCTTGCAGAGTGAGTCTAGGTGGGGCCTTTTGGACCTTATTGCAATATCTATGAATATGTATCAGTTGAAACAACTGGATCAACTTAAGTAAGGTATGTCTCCCTCTGAACTGTGGAAGGGGGAGAAGATATTTGTTTTCACTGTCAATCTTTATTTTGAGATTCTCTAAATCTTGAAGGCGTATCTTCCTTTCAAGAATAATATTTCTACTTGTTCTTGTACAAAGAACAATTTGAATAACTTTTGGACTCTCGTACCAGGGATAGTGGTCCAAGTATTTTTAGAGCTCTTTTAGTATAAGAAGTAATATCCTTCTGTTATTTGAAACATGCAACTATAAGATTTTAGAATAGAAAATATTTTACCTAGTTTGTAGCAACGTTCTTCTAGAGAAAGTACTTCTCGTCTCTCTTCTCTTTGCTTTCTGGTTGGACAGTTTCTAGCAATGTGTCCATACTTGTCACATCTGAAACACTGAAATTTTGAAACATCTCTTCTTTGATATCCTGGATTGGATGAAGAATTTTCTTCTTTAAATGTTTTCCTGAAGTTCCTTTTGAATTTTCCTCCCTTTCTTGTATGAAGTGCAAGAGCATGATTTTCTTCTGGAGAATCTTCCACTCCTCTATTTCTAGGTCGAAGTTCTTCTTGAGTGTAATCTATCCATAGACGCTCAAAGGTTGGTAGAGATTCTCTTCCACTGATTCTTTGAATGAAACGCTCCCATGATTTTGGAAGATTCTGAAGAGTGGTTAAGACAAGTTCTCTATCAGACATGATTCCTCCAATGGTCTCTAGCTATTTTTTAATCTCTGATAGCTTCAAGAAGAAAAGTGCAATTGTGTCATCTTTCGTCATCTTGGTACTTTGGAGTTGAATCTTCAAGGTAAGAGCTCTGAGAGTGTTATCACTTTCAAACATTCCTTTCAATGTTTTATACATATCATAGGCAGTCTTCAGATTGGCAATCCGCGGCAAGAGGTGATCTCTTACTGAGTAGATGATTATTTTCCTTGCTCTGACATCATCTTCTTTTCTTACTTTCTTCTCTAGATCAGTGGTTGTTTTTTATAGAGTTTAGGTTGTTGCATCCAAGAGATATTCTTCTTCAAGAGTGACTAGAAGCTTTGATTTCCAAGGGCTGAAGTTGCTTGCTCCATCAAGTTTATCTTCCATTGGATTTATTTTCTTCATTTTTTTTGAATTCTTGTGGACTGGACTATATTGGAATTATGACTGCCAACAATCAATTTGATAGTGTCATAGAGATGCTTGTTGATTTAGGAAATCTTTCTTCAGAAAACCAAAATTAATATTCTGCAGGAAATTTCGGCACCCTAGAAACCCTAGGGCCAAAAATCAAAATTTCTCGGAATTTCGTTTTGAGAGCTTCTGGAGATGCACTAGAAGAGATCGTACTCTTCTATGTTGAAATTAGCCCCAGCGTCCAATTTTTAATGGACTAAAACACCCAAAAGGAGAGGGTCGTACAGATTTTCTGGAAACCCTAGGAGGGTCGTACGGTTCTATAGAAGAGGAGGAATGACTAGTAAAGGATGAGACTTGGTAGATGCTTGTGCAATGGGATCTTTCAAGACCTATGCTATGATACCATGTTGATTTTTCATAAGCATTAGGTTAAACATGAAGTTTATTCCATTTCATCATTTAACCATAATCATAAATGCTGCTATAACCAAGATCACAAGAAGAGGCACCATGCACAAGAACAAAATATTTATCCTAGGAAACCCTTCTCAACAAGGGAAGAAAACCCAACCAAATCATTTGTTATTCAAGAGAAAGACCTTTACCAACAAGAAATACCTAGCACACAAAAGGGTGCATAAAACCCTAGAACTCTAGCACCCAAGAGAGGTGCGCACCTTTTGTCAAAGAAGTGTACTCGCTGAAATTTCCAAACTCACAAGTGAGGTGTGTTTCTAAAATGGGATATTTCCCTTTACTTATATTAGACTTGTCCTATCAATTGAAGTGTATATTGGCACAACAGGGCTGACCTATCTAAGACATAATATATTTATTATTATTATTATTATTAATAATTATCTTTTACATTTAATATTAGACATATTAAGGTAGGGCCGACCTGTACCCTTTACATGACAATTAGGGTTATAGGTAGGTCTGACTCTTGAACAATATATAGCAAAGTATCGGATACACCCACTAGTGCTCATCCAATAGGGGCACATCCATAGGGATGTCATAGCTCTGATTCACTGCATTACACAGAAGAACTAGGTCTTCATACGTTCACATGTGCTCGTCCATAGGCACGTCCACTCTACAGATCTTCTTTCCCACTGCCACCGACAGGAGAATCATCTGGATTCTTCTCGTCAACTCTATTGCTCAGAGGAGGCTATCACATCATCTTCATTTCTGATCACATGACGATGTGCCCAGCACTTTCGGGATTTCACACGTTCACCTTGTGCTCAGCCACAGGCACGTCCTAACTCAATAGATTGTGTTTCCACCGGATGATCATCTAGATTTCTTCTCACTCACATCATGGAGGAGGTCATCTCTACATTCATGGATCTGTCCCAGGCAGAAAACTGAAACCCTTCTTAGGGGCTTTCTCTCAGGTTTGTAAGCTGGGAGAAAGACTCACATAGCTGCTATGTTCCACATCTCACAGGTTTGTAAGCTCGAGGATGTCTCCCATAGCTGCATTCATCAACAATTTCTTGCATAGTTCCCATATTTGTCACATCTGAAGCACTGAATCTTCGAAACACCTCTTCTCTGATTATGTCCCGAGGATGATGGAGACTTCTCATCTCTAATGTTTTTCTGAAGCTTCTTTTGAATCTTCCTCCTTTCTTTGTATGAAGTGCAATAGCATGATTGTCACCAGGGGAGTCTTCTACTCCTCTATTTCTGAGTTTAATTTCTTCTTGAGTACAGTCTGTCCACAGACGATCAAAAGTTGGCAATTTTTCTCTTCCACTGATGCTTTGAAGAAAAGGCTCCACGAGAGGGCCCAGAAAATGAGACATAGTTTTCTATGATACATAGAAGCAAGAGAAAGCTTGAGGAGTGAAGGATAAACTTGCTACATGGGTACCTTTTTGCTTGAAGAGTCGGTAACTATGTGAACAAACGAAGAGTGGAAGGGAGATTGCTCCAAGTGAGACATGGTAGAAGCAGTTGTTGTTAGCGCGCTTATAGACAATTTCACTCCTATGTTTGCAAAATCACTCTCCCAAGAGTTCAGCGTCCTCCAATTCAATATCCAATTGGCTTGATAATCTCTAGGATTATGTCGTTGATGCTCAGTACCTGGTTGAACAATGTGGGACAGTTGATAACATATTTTCCAAACTAATCTTTCGGTTAAAGATGGGCCACAAGATTAGGGAATTAAAGGAGCGACTCAAGAAGATCCAACAGAAATTGTGTTTGCTTTAGATTTTCATGCTCATGGTCGACCATTGGACACAAATAGTTTTAATGAAAGGAGGGAAAGGTATTATGCTCTAATTCAAGAATCCCAAACTGTAAGCATGGATGGTGATATTAAAGTGATTACTGAATAAATATTGAAGCAAGATAGTTCTCCATTAATTGTCGTTGTGGATGTGGGAAGGAAAGGAAAAACTATTCTTCTCCAACGCATTCTCAACAACGAAGAGATACGTCAATGTTTCGACCATCAAGTTTGGTTGGAAATATCTCAAAAATTTTATGTTAAGGAGTTGTTCCGTCAGGTGCTCAGGGAATTCGAGTTGTCAGGCCTGGCTACGTGATTTTTCTCATCTTCTATATTTTTCGGGGTCAACACAATGTCCGCTAATTGCTAGCTCCTTTTGGTCTAAATTGACCGATGTGAATCGGCATTGGAATTGCTTTCTCTTGTTGGATTGACCCAAAGCGAGAATTTCCTATTACAATTGGGAATGTGTAGGTATGAGCTTGAATTCTACAAGGATAGATTTTAATTGACATGGGGTTGGTTGATCCAGATTTGTGTTTTCCTGAAGAAAAACTAAAAATTGTCGGGGATCGAGTTCAACCATGGGGGCTCCTATTGACCTGACCATGGTTGATCAGATGGGTCCTCTATGTTCATTTCTGGTGAAGATGGGTCTTGACAGTACATCGGATCACTCCTTGGTGGTTGAAATAATGTTGTTTGTTACTCTACTATGTGCTTGCATTGTAATTGGGCATCTTTTGGAGGAGAACAGATGGATGAGTGAGTCCATTACAGCACTCATAATTGGTTTATGCATTGGAGTAATAGTATTGTTATTTATCCGAGAAAAAGATCGCATATTATTTTATTCAATGAGGAGTTGTTTTTCATTTATCTCCTTTCGCCCATAATATTTAACGTTGGAGAATCACTAGTACATCATCTTTGTGATGCGTTGACTATTGTGCCCTATATTGTGGAAAATATGATATTTCTATGTGGATCAATACCTCCAAAGATGGATCATGTGAAAGATTGGAATATTAATTGGGTACAATTGAAAGATGAAGTTTTTTTTAATGTTGAGAAGAAAACTTGTGGCGAGACAGTTTTCCCAGAAAGAGGGAACAGTCAGTGAGGCAAACTGGAGAAACATGTTTATCAGTGACAGAGGGAGTTTTCCTCAGATGTTCAGGTAAAGGAACCATCTGAGGATATGATCTTGAATTCTACAATATCTATTGTAAACAGATATTCAGAAAAAGAACAGAAAAGATACAATGGCAAATAAAAACATTACACAGAGATTTTTCCCCTGGAAGCCCAAACCGAGAAAACCAGCATATTTTGTATTCATTCATCGTGTTACAATGTTTACAATACAAAAACATATAAGAGCCAACATCATCCAAAACCCTAACCCAATGACCTAGATTAGTCCAAAACCCTAATTCCTTAACTGGAAATAGAAAAACCATCGGCAAAAACCATGTGTCGAAAAACCACCTAAATACATGACACGTTTTTCGAGGTAGGTATCATGTTTTCCAAGGAAAAAAAAATCGAGGGCTCCAGCCCCCTGCATGCCCAGCGCATACGCTCAGACACTACTACTCGTGCAAAGAATATAACACATACCCAACACTGACCAAGTGAGCTTTCACTGCTCAACTCTTGATAGATTACAATCGAGTATCACCAACCTTTTAAAGGCTTTCATTACATGTAATCCATAGGATCTAAAACCATGGGCCGTCAAAACCATGTGCTTGAAACCACCACTATTGACTTAAAAACTTTGACTCTTTCACCAAGTCAAGTTTATCCTATCAAAAACAACATATTTAATCCCTATTGAACATTTTCAAGATAAAACACCATGAACAACACCTAGAAACCATGACATGATCCCTCTCCAAGGAATATTTGGCATCTAAATTGAATATGGACACCATTATGAGGTATTGAACATCATGGATGGGTCTCAAGTCCTTGGCCATAGTTGGTGGAGGGAAAGAAGAGCCTCTAGCCCTAAACCTTCCTTCTTAGGCTTAAATTCCATGGATGAGTCCTTGGACCACCACATATGACCTT
>JASDQU010710485.1:0-13173 GCA_032191745.1 Picea mariana
TTGATTCAAGAATGATTTCATTGGTTTCGAATTATCAAAACAATGTTGTTTGCTCTGAATTGGTAGTAAAAAAAGTGTTTGACAGGTTGCATAGATCCATGTTACCATTCGGTTAATTAAACATGATTTCTGTCTGTTTCAAATTGGCACAAAGATTGGGTTACTTTTTGCATGAACGATTTGCTTTGTGTTGAATTAATAATTAAAGATTTGTTTAATAGGTAGGATATATTTCTGTTAGTTTTGGATTGATTTAAAACGGTTCTGTTTTCAAATTAGACCAGCTACAGAATCGCAAGATTCTGCAGCTAGTCTTAAAATTTAGATTTTTGTTAATTTTATCAATAAAACATTATCTAAACTTGTGTATTCTTGTCTACCTACAGATACCTACGAATTTCATTGACAAATTGGACATGCTATGGCAGTTTAGAAATAGTTTTGTTTTGAGTTGTTAGCTTAAGTTAGAAATAGGGACTTGGGAGATTGTTCCCAGATTTTTTGTAAATTGTTTTTGATAATTCCCACAGGGATGTTTTACCCTATGGCCTTTAAATACTTGTTATTTTTTGTAAAGAACCCATCATCACTGTGGGGAGAACAAGACTATGGATTTATAATGATACAGACTCGAATGGAAGTGGATCTTTTGTAACAGCTTTAGCTTTCAATTTATCATACTTTCGTTCAGGTTTTGTGCATTCTAATTTGTGATTAAGTCATTGACTACTTTAGATATCAAGGCTTATTACAGGTTAATGCGTCGTGATTTAAAATCTATCCATGTCTTATGTATCTCATTTTTAACACAGTAATCACTCTGTTTCAATTCGATGAGTAAAGGTTTATCCTTTTCGATCAAATGAATTGTTTTGTATAGATCTTCACACAGGGATTTATCTAACTGTGATGATTTGTAAATTATAAGATTGTTGTCGTTTTATGTCTTGTTTGTTCTGTTATTTGTATTCAAAGAGCACTGTTGCTTCTTGTTTACGAGAAGCTTGTGGAGAATCTGGTGCGGGTTTTCTCCCACCAAACAGCTGAATCGAATACTATGCACAGGAAAAATAGGAAGCATTACTTCAGGTTAGTTCTGTATTTGTAATTTGATAGATAATAAATTTGAGAATTTTTTGTAGTTTAGATAGATGTATAGTTTAGTTTTATAGTACAAATTGTTATTTTAATTATTCAGCTTTGATAATTGTCATTTTATTTTTGTTTCATAAAATTATAAAATTCAAAAATAATAGCTTTGTTGTCATAGGACAGCTCACAAATGATTTTGTTCAGGTTTTCGATTTAAAATCTGTAATCTGCAAATATTGTACATTTGTAGTTGGGATCTAATTCTGTTGATAATTAATTTCATAGAATTATTCCTGTATAATATTAGACAATAGACTGTATATATTTATTTCAGATTTGTTTATTAGTTTGCTTTATTTGTTGTTTTCATTTAGATTAGTTCCTTTAGTTAGTTTTCTTTCGTTTTCCTAGAAATTAGATCGGCCAACGGAGCCGCTAAACCCGTTAGGGTGGATCATCCCAAACGACTTGGGTTATTTAGACAACCCCGGACCGGATCCACTCCTCCAGTTAGCGAGCGTTCATTTTCGCCCGCCAAGAAATGGTGCTAGAAGGAGGGCCTGAAATTTATTAATGGCACGAGGTGGTCGTAAGACTCCTCCACCACCCAACCGCTCACCTATAGTGACAAGAAGCCATTCAAACGAAAACATCGTCCCTCAAATAACAACCACATCAAACGACGATCTACGGATCACAGTTGAACTAGTAACCCCAAATCCTGCAGGTGGTGGCGTACAAGAGATTGTCCGCCAATCTCTCTTAAGAACACATAGTGCCTTCGCCCGTTTAAGGCAACCAAATCGGCCTTTGGACCAACCTTTAGATTTCTCTGATATCAGAGAACAACTTGGAGGCATTAACCTCACTTTAAACCCTACAGATCCAATCCTCACTCCTGCTGCAGAAGGATCTGGAATGCCACCCTCACCACCTCCATCATCTCCTTCTTCTTCTGGAGAAGAATCTTCTGACGAAGGCAGTTCCCCTTCTCAGCCTTCCACACCGCCTACACCAATGGCCAACCAGAACAATCCTACCAGACCCTGGCTCGACCAGGATGTTGTAGTCGTACCTGGGCCTCAGCATCCCTTACCCAAACATTCGGAGAAGTGGCTTCCCAAATTTGACCCTGACTCTAAACAGATCGTCGAAGATCACATTAAAAAGTTTATGTTAGCCATCAGACTCCGTAATGTCGAGCATGAAGACGTAGTATGTAGGTTGTTCCCCTATACTTTCAAGGGCAATGCCTCAACTTGGTACTTTGCCCAACAACCCCATACCATCGTGTCATGGGAGAAATTCGAATCTTGTTTTCTGGAAAATTTCGGAGACGATAAGTCCCAGGAAGTCCTAGTCATGGAGCTTTCTAGTTTAAGAATGAATCCCAAAGAGAAAATTAAGGACTTTAATCAAAGATTCTTAACACTAAAGAACCGAATCCCTACCGATTCAATGCCTGCCGAGAATCTTATCATAGCATACTATACTAAAGCCTTACATCAAAGTATAGCCATTTGGGTAAAACGATCTAAGAAAGCCACGTTGTTAGAGGCCTTCGAAGAGGCCAGCCAGATTGAAAAAGACATCCTTAGTTTAAAAGACACTACTAGCAACGAAACAGAGACTAGTTCATCTTCCAAAAAGAAGATCGAGATCCTCCCTAGACATGCTCAAAATAAAACGCAACCTGAAATCTCGGATTTAGAAAATCTAACTAAGGTAGTTCAAAAACTGTCAAATCAAGTTATAGATTTGAAAAGGACGGTCGAAGAAGCTTCTTCGAGCAAAGGGCCTTACAAACCCTCGTTCAGGAAGCCTTTTCCCACCAACCGACCTAATCCAAATACTGAGGGCTTAAATCTAGAAAGTCTGCAATTCGCCCTTCAAACAATTCTAGAAGCCCAGGATAACTTGATGCCCCCTGAGATTCCTGAGGAGGTTGTTGAACAAGAGACAGTTCAAGAAGAAGAATCTTCTCCGAACATTTTTGGACACTTCTCGGATAGCATCTTTCAAGCTAACTTCGAGACAGTACATCCCTACAATACTAGGAGTAAGACAACAAACAAACCTTCTTCCGAAGACACTACGACTTTGCCCCCAAAGCAATCTAAACCAGCTGAAACTAAACAGAGTCATGGAAACCCCAACTTGGATTATGATTTAGTTGAAGATCTAAAAAAGTTAAGGGCTAACATTTATGTTTATGAATTATTAAAATTTCCATTTCTGCTACAAAAAATGTTATAGAATATCGCAGAGAATAGCAAAAATGGTAATTCAAACAGTAACAAGGTTGTACAAAAAAAAGTTCCTCAGAAGACTTCCGCTAAGAATAATTATGATCCTCACAATAAAGGAAGCCTTCCTGTAAATAATGTAACAAATGTAGATAAATTAGATTTAGAAACTGCAAGTAAAAAGCCACAAGCTTCCACCCTTAGTACTCGCAGAAATGTACCTCCATTTTTGTTAACTTTCGAAATCTTTAATAGAAACGTGCACAATTGTATGGTAGACTCAGGAGCATCATCCAATGTGATACCATGGTCTGTATGTCAGAAGATTAATGTTGAGGTTGAACCATCCACTTTAAAAATCATACAGCTTGATCGAACTAGTGTCAAAGTCATAGGTGAATTAAGGAATGTGCTTATAAGATTATCGTCTAACCCCAAAGTTCATCAAGTGATTGATATTATTGTTGTGGATATTCCAGAAGTGTATGGTCTGTTTTTAAGCAGGGACTGGTTGGAACAGCTACACGGCTATTTCACGACAGATTGGTCTCACCTGTGGCTGCCCGAGAACGGCAAGCCCAATAAGATCAAGGTAAAACATGAACGCTACCTTAAGCTCATGGTCACAGATTTGAATGATCCCAATGAACCATTTACACCTTCTGCAGATTCACCCGAAATACAAGGGATGGATACATTTTTCGGTAATTTCATCGCCGAGACTTCAGTTATCACCAACCCAGAACAGCAGTCCGAGATTGTAGCATATGTGCAGCCAGCAGCATCTACACAATGGTCTCATGCACCCGATAAAAATCAAATTTGGTCTCTTTATTTTGACGGGTCAAAGTACAAAGAAGGAGCAGGTGTAGGCTGTGTTATTATTGATCCGGCAAGTAACAAAACCTTGATTGCATGTAGGTTAGAATTTGAATGTACTAATAACACAACAGAATATGAGGCTTTACTGCAGGGCCTCAGAAAATCTTTAGATATGAACATTCAAAATTTGACTGTCTTTGGCAATTCCGAAATCGTGGTTAGACAGGTAAGAGATTCTATCCACTGTCTGTCTCCGCATCTTAAAAGCTACCAATCCGAGGTATGGAATTTAATGAATAAGTTTTATGCTTTCAATATAAATTCTATTCCTAGATTGAATAATTTTGAAGTTGATCTATTAGCTAACGTAGCTTCCAAACTCTTTCCTGCAGAAGGCTTGTCCCCAGATGCATTCTCCGTCGAACTGTTGTTCAGACCATCCGTGCCCGACAACATCACGAATTGGAGAGTCTTCGACAACGATCAGCAAATCATTAGCTTCCTGCATATGGAAGAAACTTTCCAAGGCGCGGTGATTGACGAATGCACTCATGATGACAATTTGCGCGATTTCACGGTAATACCAGATCCGAGAACTACTAAATCTTCATCGGACATGGTAAATTCGATCCCTAAATCTGTAGTTAGATTAGAGAATTTTTATGATCTTCAAGATAAATTCAAAAAATCGGTCAACTGTAAAACCAATAGTTCCTCGTTATTGTATGAAAAAATCAACTTGGGAACTAATGACAATCCACAGTGCATTAATTTAGGGGTGGGGTGTTCTGAATAAGAAAAAACCGCATTTATTAAATTGTTTAAGGAATTTAAAGATGTTTTTGCGTGGACGTATGATCACCTTAAAACTTTCGACCCTAATATCATACAACACGTCATTCCTATGAAACCCCAAACCTTGCCCTTTCAACAAAAATTAAGAAAAATGCACCCTAAGCTCGAACCGACCGTTAAAAAAGAAATGAATAAACTCCTAAATGCTAAGATAATTTTCTCAGTTAGGCACACGCAATGGGTTTCTAACCTTGTCCCTGTCTAGAAGAAAAGTGGAGAAATCCGACTTTGCGTCGATTTCTGAAACCTTAATAGAGCGTCTGATAAAGACAACTACCCTGTCCCACCCATGGAACAAATCCTTCAACAGGTATCTGGTTCTGAGAGACTATCCTTATTGGATGGTTTTTCAGGGTACAACCAATTCCTGATGTCTCCTCCAGACCAACTTAAAACTACCTTCCGCACTCCATGGGGCACCTACGCTTATCGAAAAATGCCCTTTGGATTGATTAATGCTGGTGCCACTTTTCAGAGAGCGATGGACATCACTTTCCGAGGCTTAATCAATCAATTCATCGTAGTTTACTTAGATGATGTTACTGTATTTTCGAAAAACAAAACCGATCATCTAGCTCATTTAAGAGTCGTTCTACAACGATGTCGTAAATACGACATTTCCTTAAATCGTAAAAAATTCATCTTCGCAGTAGAACAAGGTAAACTCCTAGGATTCATTGTGTCAAGCAAAGGGATGATTATCGACCCTAAAAGGACTCAAGTCATCTCGAAACTCCCCCCTCCCTCATCCAAAAAGTCTATGCAGTCTTTCTTAGGCCAGATAAACTTTGTCACGAGATTCGTCCCCAGTTTCTTCGAAATGGTTAGACCTTTACAGAATTTAATTAAGAAAGACGCACAATATCATTGGGGACCCGTAGAAAATCAAGCTTTCAATTCGATAAAAAAGGCCATAATAGACACTCCTTCTCTCATGATCCCCGACTTTTCGCAAGACTTCACACTCTACACTTTTGCTTCCGATCGCTCCTACGCTGTTGTCCTAACTCAAAAGAACGTTGAAAACAATGAAGTACCCATTGTCTTTATGAGCTCNCGAAATGGTTAGACCTTTACAGAATTTAATTAAGAAAGACGCACAATATCATTGGGGACCCGTAGAAAATCAAGCTTTCAATTCGATAAAAAAGGCCATAATAGACACTCCTTCTCTCATGAGCCCCGACTTTTCGCAAGACTTCACACTCTACACTTTTGCTTCCGACCGCTCCTACGCTGTTGTCCTAACTCAAAAGAACGTTGAAAACAATGAAGTACCCATTGTCTTTATGAGATCTGCCTTCAAAGGTGCGGAACTTAATTACCCAGCGGTAGATCAACAAGCCTACACTGTTTTCAAAGCAGTCAATCACTTCTGATCTTATCTTTTGAAATCCAGGACCAAGGTTATCGTCCCTTACCCAGCCGTCAGGAATCTGTTAGTGCAGAAAGAACTAGGCGAAAAGAGAGCAAACTGGGTCACTTCCTTACAGGAGTACGACATAGAAATCACCCCAGCTCAAATAGTGAGAGGCCAAGGGTTATGCAAGTTAGTTGTTGATTCAGCAGCAGGACAGCAAGAAGAAAATGATAGGTCAAACCTAGGACGACACAATCAAAATGCAATCTGTTGTGCACAAAACTATGTCAGTCTGTGGTATGACGATATAAAATTCTGTCTTGAACATGGGTCAACCCCTCGTCACCTAGATCCCACTAAGAGAAGAGCGTTAAGATTAAATTCTATCTCCTTTCATTTGGTTAATGGTATTCTGTTTTGTCAAAATTTTGATGGCGTATTAATGCGTTGTCTTGAGAAAGATGAAGCAGAAAAAGTCTTACTAGAGTTGCATGCAGGAGAAGCTGGTGGGTATTTTGGTGGTGACACCACTGCCCATAAAGTTTTGAGAGCCGGTTATTACTGGCCCACGCTTTTTAGAGATGCCCATGCCTTGTGTCGTAAGTGTATTATTTGTCAAAAAGCATCCGGGCGGATACAGAAGCCAACCTTTCCTTTGCAGCCTGTTTCGGTAGACTCCCCTTTTCAGCAGTGGGGCCTTGATATTATAATTCCAATCAATCCACCATCCTCACAACAGCATAATTTTATCATAACATCTACAGATTATTTCACCAGGTGGTCTGAAGCTGCCGCATTAAGAACTGTGAATACCAGTCAGGTAATTGCCTTTCTAAATTCAAATATTATTACTTGTTTCGGTATCCCTGACTGTTTAGTATTTGATAACGCTTCTTATTTTTCRTCTCTTGAGATGAGCGAGTTCGCTCTAGAAAAAGGAATTAAATTGAAGTATTATGCCAGCTATTACCCTCAGGGCAATGGATTGGCAGAATCAACAAATAAGAATTTGATTAAAATTATCAAGAGAACGGTAGCTGAAAATCACAAAAACTGGCACAATGCAYTGTTAAACGCAATCTGGGTTGATAGGGTAACACCAAAAACTGTTGTAGGTAACTCTCCCTTCTTTCTCGTTTATGGCAGAGAAGTAATTCTGCCACCACACATTCTTCTTCCCTCACTACAGCTGTCGCTGAAAGTACAAGAAGAAGACTGTCTCCCTTTGGAAAACCGAATTAACGCTTTAATGAAACTAGAAGAGGTAAGAGCTCAAGCTAAACGTAAGTTAGATCAGCATCAACTAGTGGTCAAAAGCTGGTTTGATGCCAACTCTGCCTCTGATAGGAACTTCGAAGTAGGTGACCTTGTCTTGAAATGAGACAAACCGCATGAGGGAAAGGGAGAGCACACGAAGTTTCATAACTTATGGCTTGGACTATTTTTAATTGTTAAGAAATTGGGTCCCAACTCTTTCCGATTACAGAATCTAGAGGGACAACCAGACACCTATCCGGTGAATGGCCAAGCTTTGAAAAAATATTTCGCTTGATGACAACCCTTTGTATATTGTGTAAATATTTTTCTTTTGTTTGCTTTTCTTTTTCTGTTTTGGTTTGGATTTTTCCCCTTGCACTTATCAGTTTTTGCTTTTGGAAATACACATACCTGCATTTCGAACTGTTCAGACAAAGAAAACAGAAAATTCTTTCAAAGAAATGACTGCTGAAAAATTGTGTAAACATCAATTATATACTTCTGAAATTTACATCTGTGTTGAACAAGGATTGTTGTTTGAAAGAAGTTAACTAATTTCGATCTGAGAAAAGCCTGTCACGATCATCTATTATCTTCTTACGTTGTCCCTGTTCCTTAAGGGAATAACTCAGAAGATGTCTCCCTGCTTTAGAAGGTTGGTTTTGTAAACAAACCATCTCTGAATCTTAATGAAGGACAGTTCTAAAAAATTATGTTGAGGTCTGTAAAAATATGTTTAAAATATCGTAATTTTCAGCATCACCCCACTCAATTATATATCTTTAAAAAATTAAATCATAAAAGAGCTGTGGGAAGTGCTTGTAAACCCGCCGGGATGTTGAACAGGTTTGCTGGCAGCGGGTGAATGCATGCATGACGCCAAGACAACTTCGCTGGGGTACTGAACAGGCCCGCTGGCAGCGAAACAATGTCGGGTGTATGAAATTTCATAAGTATGAAATCTCTTGACCTTAAAATGTCCTTTATTCTGATCTGGAACTTCTTGGCAGGATACAGATATCAAAGTGGGTTAAATGGCAACCCTGTCGAGGCTATGGACGCCTGCTGGCAGCAGTGGCTCTATCAACAGTATTGGGGATTTTATCTTTAATATTGCGGCTCGCTTATCTTAAGACTGTTATCAGTTTTCATCCTTTAAGCACTACTGGAATATTTGATTAATTATGATGTTTAAACGATTTTCTGGTTGTTATTTTTGAGTTAGAATTTTTCTCATTATCATAATCTGGATTTGTTCTTTTGGCAGAGATAATTGCTTCTACCAGTGTGTCGCCATTGTTGGCAGTCATTTCGCATTTTTATCCTATCTTTATAAGCTGCCTACACAAGTGTTCTGGAACCCTTGATTCTCATCGCAATCTTTTGGATATAATGACATGATTATCTTGCGCATTTGCACAACTGCCTTTTGTTCTCGTTTTCACGACTGTAAGCGTGAAAACTTTGATTTTGAAGTCACGTCAATGGCATTAAAATCGTCACTGAATTATTATGGTTACTCTTGTCTATGTGTTCATTGCATTTCCAATTAAATTATGGTCACACAGTTGGCAAGACACCAAAACCTTTACTCATTTGACATTTTTTTGTTGTTAATATGACTTCATTTTTTTTATAAGACTATGGTGATGTTCTAATCATTATGATCGAGTCTTTGATTCAATGATGGTTTGATGTTCTATTGTTTTTGATCAAATTCATGGTCTCATAACAACATATTAATATGATGATTGGACCCTTAATTCAATAGTTTCATACAATGCATAAGTTTTATGGTCAAATCCTTATTCGAAATATTGTTTTGATTTTAAAACCATGCAAACACTATGCTTGTGCAAACACGCGGGTCGACTCATCATAGTTTTCAATGGTTGTTTTTTTGGCATACACCAATAGTGATTTGAATCACCATATGCGTCGTCGATTTTACAGTTGGATATGATTGTTTTGCATGGGTTGTTTTCGTTCCACCACCCTCGCACACTTGGGCATTAATGCCTGCCTTCTATCCCGGGTCACCTCTGTTGGTTTTGGGAAAATCCCCGAGCTTTCATTCCTGCGTTTACCCTGTCCAAACCCTTGCGCGTTTACCCGACTCACTGTGTGCCCTCGTCTATGGCACCTGTGGTGCGCATAGAGCCTAATGGCAGCCAAACACTCCTGCTATTCGACAATGCTCGTAAGGATTTGGAAAATAGTGGCTGGCTGGTGTTTATACAAATATTTGAGGGTTTCAACCTTTCATTTGCCCAACAGTTCGCCCTCACCTTCAACGGTTACAGGGCTATGGTCGGAGACATACAACTCAAGCTAAATGAGGAATTCCTAAGCTCAGCTACAGGACTACCAGCTACAGGGAAAAGGTGGTTTAAAAATTCCAAAGTGGACGAGGTGCCGTGGCTGCTCCTATTCACATCAAGAAAGATTGCTAGTTGTGATAGAGGTATGCCTGTCACTTCCCTCAAACCTAGGTGGAACGATCGTTTGGAAATTGTTAAGAAGTTTGTGACCTGCGAAGGTCGTTATGGCTTGGTATTTCTGTATCATCTTCGGTTATTGATTAATTTTATAGACTACCCTCTGAATATGCCACATTATCTCTTACGTAGTCTTTACAAGATGTCCAAACGATTTAAGCGTGAGATGGCTGATAGAAACCTTTTCCATCACTGCTTGATCAAACTCATTATCGTCCACCATTTGAGCCTTAGTGGTGATTGTTGGCAAGCCTTCCTATCAAGGAATGGCTTTGCCACTCCCGAGTCTGTTCAAATTGACAAGGTTGTGGTCACTGAAACCCTGGTTGTGCCTATTGTGCCATCTCCTACCCTTCTACCCCCTGTCAAACCCTCGAATTGCCCCAACTTTGACCTACCCGTGTGCTAAAGACAATACTAAGGCCGTCAAGAGGCCTGTAAGGAAGAAAGGCAAAGGTGAAACTGGTGTGAGCAGTAAGGGAAAAAAAAATGCACGATGGATATCCAGATGCGCTAGGAACAAGCCCAAGCAAAACGTTAACCAGAAGCCAATAGTGTTGAGCGAGGAATCAAACTCTGAGATTGAACGTTTCTTGACTGAAGAATACCCTTACTCCCATGGCCTCTTCTCTATGGAACCCTATGACTATGTTTCCAACTTACCTCCGTGCCTTAAGAACGATCCTAAATTCCCGGGAATTAGGCTTCACAGTGATATCCCTGGTAACTTGAGAGAACCCTCACCTGTAATGCCAAGGCCCGATCAATCACCTTGTACCCAATGCAATTCCTGGCTTGAACGTTACTACACTGACGTTCCCCTGTTGCAATCTAAGATTAAATCATTAGAGGAACGAGTTACAGTGCTGTCAAAGGAGAACGACAGGCTACAAGCCAACGAGAAGAAACAAAAAACCATCCGTTCAATTGTTTTCAGAAACGTCGAGGCAACAACGACCTTTGTCAATTCAAAGTTATCATGATCGAATCATTTTCCTACTGCCTAGGTATGTACTTCAACATCGATTTTGTTTTATGAGTTGGTTTGAATTAATATGACCGATTGGGGTTTGCTTTTGATTAGTCCTGTTTGTTTGTTTAGATTCAAAATGATTCTGTTATATTCGGATTACTAAAAATGATTTCGTTATGAATCATGTACAATAGTTTCGTTTTGCTAAAATCAAACATAGCTATGATTTGGTTAATGTGATTTTATTGTTCTCAGTTTAGTATAAACGATTGAATTGTTTCTGAGTTAGTTTGATTCAATTCTGTTTGGTTTGCTTTTGAAACGATTATGTACGTTTGAATTAGCATAGTAGTTTATATATGCGTTGGATTCAAAGATTGATTTGATATAGTTCTATTAGTTTTAAAATTAAAAACGATCCTGTTAGTTTTGTTTTGATTCGACAATGATTTTGTTAAGTTCTGAGCCGACACAAACTATTGCGTTTGTATTGAATGAATATGAAAGATTTGCTCGATCGGTTATAGTTTGTTTCGATTGAAGTTGATTCAAGAATGATTTCATTGGTTTTGAATTATCAAAACAATGTTGTCTGCTCCTAATTGGTAGTAAAAAAAAGTGTTTGACAGGTTGCATAGATCCCTGTTACCATTCGGTTAATTAAACATGATTTCTGTCTGTTTCAAATTGGCACAAAGATTGGGTTACTTTTGGCATGAACGATTTGCTTTGTGTTGAATTAATAATTAAAGATTTATTTAATAGGTAGGATATATTTCTGTTAGTTTTGGATTGATTTAAAACGGTTCTGTTTTCAAATTAGACCAGCTACAGAATCGCAAGATTCTGCAGCTAGTCTTAAAATTTAGATTTTTGTTAATTTTATCAATAAAACATTATCTAAACTTGTGTATTCTTGTCTACCTACAAGTACCTACGAATTTCATTAACAAATTGGACATGTTGTGGCATTTTAGATATAGTTTTGTTTTGAGTTGTTAGCTTAAGTTATAAATAGGGACTTGGGAGATTGTTCCCAGATTTTTTGTAAACTGTTTTTGATAATTCCCATATGGATGTTTTACCCTGTGGCCTTTAAATACTTGTTATTTTTTGTAAATAACCCATCATCACTGTGGGGAGAACAAGACTATGGATTTATAATGATACAAACTCGAATGGAAGTGGATCTTTTGTAACAGCTTTAGCTTTCAATTTATCATACTTTCGTTCAGGGTTTGTGCATTCTAATTTGTGATTAAGTCATTGACTACTTTAGATATCAAGGCTTATTACAGGTTAATGCGTCGTGATTTAAAATCTATCCATGTCTTATGTATCTCATTTTTAACACAACAATCACTCTGTTTCAATTCGATGAGTAAAGGTTTATCCTTTTCGATCAAATGAACTGTTTTGTACAGATCTTCACACAGGGATTTATCTAACCGTGATGATTTGTAAATTATAAGATTGTTGTCGTTTTATGTCTTGTTTGTTCTGTTATTTGTATTCAAAGAGCACTGTTGCTTCTTGTTTATAAGAAGCTTGTGGAGAATCTGGTGCGGGTTTTCTCCCACCAAACAGCTGAATCGAATACTATGCACAGGACAAATAGGAAGCGTTACTTCAGGTTAGTTCTATATTTGTAATTTGATAGATAATAAATTTGAGAATTTTCAATAGTTTAGATAGATGTATAGTTTAGTTTTATAGTACAGATTGTTATTTTAATTATTCAGCTTTGTTAATTGTCATTTTATTTTTGTTTCATAAAATTATAAAATTCAAAAATAATAGCTTTGATGTCATAGGACAGCTCACAAATGGTTTTGTTCAGGTTTTCGATTTAAAATCTGTAATCTGCAAATATTGTACATTTGTAGTTGGGATCTAATTCTGTTGATAATTAATTTCATAGAATTATTCCTATATAATATTAGACAATAGACTGTATATATTTATTTCAGATTTGTTTATTAGTTTGCTTTAATTGTTGTTTTCATTTAGATTAGTTCATTTAGTTAGTTTTCTTTCGTTTTCCTAGGACTTAGATCGGCCAATGGAGCC